>BMAO01033052.1:0-116653 GCA_019973975.1 Trichonephila clavata
TCTGTTGTACTTCGTTCAGTTACGTATTGCTCTTTAGAGTATTAGTAAGGCTACACAATAAGTTTGGGTAAATTTATTTTTGATTAAAATAATCAGGCATTAAAGTGAATAGTAACAGTATAAAAATTTACAAAGATGTTTTATTTTAGAACATCTTAAAAAATATTCTAAAATAAATTTCAGAGAACAAATAAATTTGAAGATAAAAATAAGCTTTCATTCATTATTACCATAATTAAAGAATGATCACATAAAATAACAGAAAATAATTACAAACAAAGTAAGGCTTTACAATTCCATATAACAAGCCTTAAAGTATTTAATAGATAATAGCTATTTAATTTTGAAAATATATAGCTAACAATTTAAGTCTTATTTGTAAATATATATCAAGATTAAAATTTACAATAAATACATTGCAAATTTAAATTTTGTTTTACAATTTTAACTCATTGATTACAAGAAATATGATCATGTGTGTTTGCAACCATATAGGCAACATTATATGAAATGAAGCACATGGCTGCCAATTAAAGTGCTTTCAACACATCAAAATAAGGATTGAACTTGTGAGTTATTTTGAATGTTGACACATTTTCATAGTAAACATAAAGTGACCAAAATACTATCAACGCTTTTCAATTTTTAACTGTGCATTTAATAAAGATTAATCTGTACAAATCATCAAATTGAAAGTATATGTAATTTCAAATTAACAGCTTTTACTATGCTACTTTAAAGTATATTTTTGTCTGTTTTGTTCTAGCTAGTCTCTGAAACAGCTAGACTGATTTTTTGACTTTTACTGTCAGACAGCTGATGTTATAGAGTATTTTATAGGTACTTTTATTTTAGAACCAAAATTAAGGGTCTGCAAAACAAATTAAACCAAGTAATGATGAACAATACGATTGAAATAGGGAGCTATATATATATCTTAAAATAAACATCTCCATCTAAATCACATGAAGCCACCATCGGACACTCGCCCTTAATATAACAAAAGTAGTAGAATATTAAATTTATCATAGATTGTTCGTTATATGGAATACAAATTATTAAGTTTTGTAACTCTCAAGACTAGTCAACCTTTTGTTAAATTCAAGCGGACAAAGTAGTGGGTAACAGCTAGTATGGAATAAAAATATTGATATGCATGTGTTCTGCATCCTGCTATAGTTAATGTACAAAAATGGTTTCAGATACAGAGATATAGAATAAAAATTTTAAACAAATAATAAGAATAAATTTGAATGCATTTCATATACTAAACTTTAAATTTTTCTTTAGACAAACAATTTAAACCATACATTTATATTATGTTGAAAAGTTGAACAGAAAAAAGGGGTAAAGCATACATACTTTTGCCAGGAGCATGCATGGTACCCCAAGAATTAATCTAAATATTGATATTTTTTTATTAGCAGCTCAACCTTGAATCATCAATAAATATGTTGAAATTAATGATATATCTGTATTATATTTTAAAGAATTTTCATACACTGACAAATCAGTAATATAGAACATTTCAGATTGTTAAAAATAAGCTTGAAAAATAATGAGATTTGTAACTCTACCGTTCACAAAATGACGTATAAATTTAATTCTGTAAAGTAGTTGACATAAAACCTATAAAGTAATATTTCTTCATGCTGAATTTTCAGTTCATTTACTATTTCTCTCAAAACCCTAGAGGATTTCAGATTTAAAGTCTTTTGAGAATTTTCAAACAAACCAAAAATTAAGTGTTAGCAGCACAAGTAAACTCATTATAATTAGTATAACATGAGGTACTTTAAAAGAAAGAAAATATTCACATTTAAAAGCATTAGGAATTAAAATTTAATGTTTTGTGGGGAATAGTTATGTTCTAGAGCAGTACTCTTCAAAATGTTTTCCACATGAACCTAGGGTACCCACAAAGCATGCGAGGTTTCCTCATCTAAAAATTTAGAAAACAGAAGTGTATGTCAAATGGATTAGTTCTTATTAAGTTTATATAGTTACATGTGTCATTATATAAACTAATACATGTTCCATTAAAACTAAAATTTTGTTTATATAATAACTTTATTTTAACACTTTTCAAACTTTATTTAATAAAAGAATATTAAAATATTTTCTTTATATAAACTTCAACTAGATTATGATAGTATTCTGTTCGTTACCACTCTCGGGTTCAGAGAATAATTTTAGCTCATTACAGTTAGCACAATGTTTTTGAAACTAAATATGGTTTTCATAATGGAAAATGTCCCTTTTGCATTTGGAAAAACACCTAAAATGAAGGAGAAACAACTTATCAACATATTTGATGCTAAATCTAAATTTAACACAAACAACTATAGACATTTTATTTGAAATTCACATAAATACATTGTAATTAAAACGATTTTAATGCCATTCAGATCATTGTGTTTTAAGTGAATATATTTCACAATTGCTACAAAACAAGTATCAAACAGGATTAGACTCAGAATATAATCAATTGCATTGTACAATCTCAATAGATCTAGACCCGATGAGTTGCATGAAAAAGGACCCTATCAGTTTATCAAAATATAATGCAGGGATAGATGCTCACCAGGATCACAAATTAACGTATTACAAGGTAATTATATTAAACATACTAATTAGAATATTTTAATAATAAGTGCAATATTTTTAATTGCCTTTACGAAGAATGCCTATAACCTGTAAATTTATTTTAATGTTATTTGAGACTAATATTTTTGATATGTGATATGATAGAGTTCCCCACAAAAATACTTTTAGTTTATGGGTTCACAAAGCACCTTCAGAGTTCTAGAGGTTCTATGAGTTGAAAAGGTTTAGAAGACACTGTTCTAGGTATTACTTACATAAAATAAAATTCAAGTACAAATTTTACGAATGTTTTAACAATAGCATTTGTTTGACAAATATATTTCTCAATTTTAGAATACAACATATACTCAATATTTATAAAATTAAAATTTACCATAAAGTTAAATAATTTTCATTGCATGAATGTAACAAAATAGAAAATCTTATTCAATTGATTTTATTAAAAATTTTCACACTAAACTACAATAAAATATAAATATGTTTTATTGTGTCTATAAAATCGATGAAATGAAATTGTATCTGCAAGCAGTAAAATTTTTGTTCTGAAGACTTTTTAAAGTTCAGACATACATTTTAGGATTCTGGATGAAAATTGGTAGTGAAGTCAATTTTCCATTTTAATTTCTAGAAAATCGACAAATTCTTTAAAATATTAGATATTTAAAATATTTATACACCCAGTGTTTCTTTGAAAGATTATTTTCAGAAAAACTAATTATTCTTAGAATTTTTAACAGAATAGCCATGTGATGAACTCCCCCATCTTCAAAGTAAAGATACAAATTTTGTATACAGAAACAATTCTTTTCCAAAACTATTGATTGTCAAATAGATATATAAATTCTACATAAAATATAAAAACAATATATGTTTTCAACTATAACGCATTTCTTCAAGACACATCAAGATATTTTCACTTTGTAAACAATGTAGTCAAACCAACACGGCAGTTCATATACACAACAAAGTTGTTTCAAACGTCCAACGGCTACAGAAACCATTTTCTCTGCGTTCTAGAATAGACTCGTCCAAACGCATGCGCAGTAAAACTCCATAGGCAGCCGTGTCATTGGACGCTAGTTACCGACTGACAACATAAATTCACTATACTCTTGATTTACTAGATTCGCAAATCCTACTAAATTTAATTAATCAGATTTAGAAGTGAGTATGAAGCTTTTTATGAAAGATAAATATGGTTATTTTTTTTTTAAAAAGTGTTTATTTTTAGTGTTATTTATTTTCGATTTGTTAAAAAATTTGCCATTGCAACCGATTGTATACAATCAGTTGCGGCCGCGATGTGATAAGTATGAAGTGATTATCGCTGGAATATTTTCTCACAATTATTTACAATTTTTTTTAAAGAATGTCTCTATATGTTTATTATCTCTAAACTGATTTTCAATAAAATATTCCATTTGTTACTTAGATTTCTTCATGACTGCAATTTTAATGCATTCAATTGCAAAATATGAATCTTCCAGAAATTATCTTCATTGGCTTCCAAAAGGAAATGAATAGAATTTTAAGTATAAAAAACTAGTGTAATATTTACAACGAAATTCGATACCTCATCATGTTGATTGTTTTAAATATCTCATTCTATTCATAACAAAAATATTTTAATTACAAATTAAAGCTTATTTTTAACCCTCTCGCGATTTCCGCGGGTTTGCATTTTTTTCCGACTATTTTGCAGTGCAACCCATGCTATTCCTATTTATGTTTTTGTGTTCATATTTTTATGTTTTAATTCTATACTTAAAAATAAAAACTCTCCCTCTTTTACAAAATTTGTTTGCATATATTAACTTTAAAATGTAGATTTGAAATACGTAGTAAAGCAATATGCAATTTTTGAACTTACTTTGATAAAATAAATATGCAGTAAGATTGTAAAAAATCAAAAAGTTTTCCAAATCATGTTATCATATTGTGGTAAAATGTTTAACTATTCGATTGTGAAATTTTTTGTGGACAAATATCAAATTACTTCCTCAAGCTGTTTGTTAGGATCATTTGGTACACAGCCACCACAGCCAAATTGTGCCATTTTCCACTAAAATCTGACTGATTGGATTTTTTTCAAATAAAACACATTAGAACCTTTTTGTTTTTTGATATCATGGCGCTATTTTTGCTGCAGTGATGCTAATATATACGTACTGATCATTATATTGTATCTGATACTCAAATTTTGAACTTACAGCTGCATACCTGCCAACTTTTATGTTTTGTGCGTAAAATTTATACTTTTCAGCCTTTCATTATTCGTTTATACTTTAATAGCTTATGTCTTTTTGCAAATTTTCCATCATCTGTTGACGATATTTTCCCTTACAACTCATATTTATTGTTTCTTTACTCACAATGACCTAAAAAAGGGGGAGATACTCATACAGAAATTGTAAAATTCAAACTATTTAGTTCATAAAAATTTCATGAAGTTTGTTCTTCCTTTTGCAAATTGTATTTTGTTAGCTGTTTGTTCCTAGTTGGTTTGTAGGTGTGGTTTTGTTAAGGGAATTACTTTTTAACTTTTTTTCCCTCTGTAGCAACTTTCTAGAACTCTACTTGTGCTTTGTACGTGTTTATATTCTTTATGCTTCATACTACCATACAATTTATTTTTGTCTATTGTTCTGATGTCTAACAAAGATAAAATATACTTTCAAACATGTAAAAAATCTTATGAAGAGGAATTCGACTGTATTATCACATTCCAACTAGGGAAGAATGCATTTTGTGATGTATGTTGTACTGACATATTTATTTCACATGTAACCAATTTGCTCATCAGTTGGGAACTCCAAAGCACATTACAGCAGTTGTTCAAAATACCATCATTTTTTCAATAAGAATGTTCAGTTAAATGGAACAAAAAAGAAAGTACTATTTACATCTTTTTTTTTTTGGTAGAACGTAATGTACCCTTTTTGTCCCAATTATGGAAGTCCTATTTTTCAGAAATTGTTTCCTAACTTTGGCAACCAAGCAGTAACCAAGAAGTACAGATGAGTAAAGATTAAAACATGTGCCATGAACTAGTTTCTAGTCAGAAAGAGTATATCATTAAATGCATGAAACAATGACCTTTTGCAGTAGCATCTGATGACAATGATACAAATTCCAAAATTTATCCCATTGTGGTCACTTTGGTCTTACAAAACTTGGGATTCAATCACTTACAAATTTGATTAGGATTTCCGCTGGAGGAAATGTTAGACAACTCATTATGAGTACTCATTTTAAAAAGGTGGGATTCATTTTCAACATTTATTTTTATTTAAAGCAGATAATGCTACAATAATACAAAGGAATGGAGTTTTTAACCATTTAAAGAGGAAAAAACCAAGTTCTTACCTATTTTACAAAGGGAGGGGTAAATAACTTAATTATGGATTTGTTTCAGTTATTTAATAAAACTGAAATCAGAAAATGGTGGTGCTGCTGCTTTACCCTTTTAAAGTGATGAGATGCTTGTATATGTATTCTGTCTATGAAAAAAGGGTACTTACGTATTAGTAAATTTGTGCCATTTACCACCAAAATATATATTAGCATCACCACAGCAAAATTTGCACCATGCGAATCATGCTATGATATCAAAACAACAAAAATTCTTACATGTTTCATTTAAAGAAACACTATTCTCGAGGCATAATTTTGGCTGCAGTGATGCTAATACTTAAGTACCCCAAAATCTGACTACTTGATTTTTTTCAAATAAAACTCTAAGTCTCTTTGTTGTTTTGATATCATGGCAGGATTCAAGTGCCACAAATTTTGCTGTGGGGATTATAATATGTCCAAGAAAAAAATGTATACTAGAAGTTAATTTTATAATTAAAGCTCATTCTCATTGCATTTAAATAAAAAAGAAGAAACATTTTTATAGTATATCCTTAATTTTATACTACTTCATTTGATTATGTTTTAAATAAATTCCCAGTTCATGGAGTAGCTTTAGGAAATGCTGAAGTAGCATACCTAAACAAATTTGGTTCTTCTAAATTTAAATTTCTTTGCATGGTTAAAGTAATTAATGAAAATGAAATATCCAATGATAATCTAAAACATTGGATCCATACTGCACACAAATTGTACCTCGTGCTGTAGGTTGCTGATGTCTGAGCTGGATGATCTTAGTTTCAAATGAAATTAAGAAAATTCTCAGTTGAATTTTTATATCATCCGAATGTGGCTTTCTTCACAATTTTACTAACAATAAATCATTTATCGTATTGAGTTAGCCTTGTCATGTGACCAGTTCTATTTTGCATTCAATTTTCCTTTAAAGGGCTTTATCTCACTATGAAGATGTTATGAAATTGGTGGATTCATTTGTTGATGAAAAAAGTTTTTAAATCTCCTACGTATATATTTATTTTAACAACTGTTAATAGCACTAATCAAAAACTTAACTCAAAAATCAGTTGTAAATTTTTTTAAAAATTTGAAAGCAGATTTTTATATAATTCTTTTAAAATGAAAGATTTCAAAAATTAAAAAAGAATCGTAAGTATGTGATAATTATATATTGAGATGTTGTGCATTCATATATATGTACATATTTAATTTTCAAAATTGTAGCTGTATTTCTTATATTTTGCATGTATTTTGTTATTCCATTGTTCAAGTTATTGTTGAAATAAAATATATTTTTTAATACATTTTAAATTTAAGTATTTCTCTAGTAACCTAAAATAATTATTTTGTTTTTTTAATGCTTTTAATCAATATTGTGCACATAGTAAATAATAATAATTTTTTTTGCATAGGAAAGTTAAACAATGGGAGTTCCAGCATTTTTTAGATGGTTAAGTAGGAAATATCCATCAATAGTTGTTCATTGTATTGAAGATAAGGTGAGTGAATAATATATATATATATATTATATACAGTGGCATAACAGAGAATATTAAGGCCCCTGCAAAGCCGGGTTTTGAACCCTAAGCCAGAACTTGCAAAGGATTGTAAAACCATGACATCAGACTTTAGTCCCCTAAATCTTGGGGCCCTCCGGGATGTGGGGATGTACGTTATGCCACTGTGTATATATATTAAGGTGGAAACATTTAGAGAACATTTTAGGTTCTTTAACGTATATTTTAATTCAGTCAGATGTATTAATCACATGTAGTTGATTCATTTCTACATTAAAAAGTAAATATTTACTCTTTTATATTACAATAAATGGTGTTTTTCCTCAAGTTCAAATGATAAAAATCATTCCTGCTAGTTTGATATCACGGGGCATCACACCAAGTTGTTGTTTATGTTCGCCAAGATGGGCGATAACATTACAATATGGTTACCTTGATATTTTTATCGTCTGGCGATGTGGTTGCCATGGAGATAACATATATTAGAAATAATTTTTAGTGGTTCTGTTCCCGCGGTAATCCTATTAATTTCAGACGATTTTATTTCTATTTCTTTTGCAATTTAACCATTTTCATTGCAATCTGGATTCAAATTATATTTCAGTCTTCTCTTTTATTTAATGCTATTTTCAAATATGGATATTTCTAATATCATTGGTGAGAACTAGGATATTTTTTTTAAAAGAATGAGTGTTATATTATTTATTATTCCTATAAATCGTTTATTTTCAATTTATTTTACTTTTTAAAAATGTTTTTTTTTTTTCGTTTCTTGTTTGATGAAATTCGTTGAAGAAATTTGCAGTTTTTGGAACATAGCAAGCTTTCAGTACTTTTTAGTTGCTATTCATTATAAATTTTAATATGTATTATGTAATTATTTTATTAATAATATAAAAAAAATTATTCGAATATGTAATCATATAATATACGTTATTTGTAATAATTGTTATTTTATAATTATTATTACATGTGTTATTTATTTTTATTACTTTATTTATTTCTAAGTATTATGTTATTTATTATTATTATGTTATTTATTTACAATTATTATTTTGTTGTTTTTTATAATTATGTTAAATGAGTATTCTTATATCTGTACGATTCTTATTTATATTACAATAGGATGATTATTCTTTTTTATAAAATCTATTAAACTATATTACGTGATTATTATATAAAATAAAAAGTAATACCGTATATGAATATCTAATAATTATTACTATTTAGTATATTATATGAATATTATATATATAATAATTTCTATAACACATTATATTACAAGATTATTGTATACTGCATAATATTACTATTAGTAAATATGGTTTTTTTATATATATAATATCGATATTCATTATTTATTGATCTTGGTTAGTCTCAATCTATTCCTAAATTCTTCATTTGAAATCGATTTTAATGTTTTTCAAAACAGTTCTTTAAAATTATTTTCCTGACGAGTCTTACCGCTAGGCCGCCATCTTGAATTTCATTCCAACGGCATGCGCTGCTTGGCGTGATTCCTTATCACGCCAAACAGCGTTTGACGCCCTGCCCTGTGATATCAAACTAGTTCCAAATCATTAAACTAAATTTTAAATATTTAAATTTTTTTTAAAGAATATTTTTACTCATCACATTTAATTTTTAGAAAAATTTTAATTATGTTTTACTTATATAGAATTTTATGTAAATAAAATACTCATATTCTATCGTAATAAGATAATCTTTTACATTATGTGTCTCAAGTTAGTCAAAACTGTATCTTTTTATGCTGTAAAAACTATTTTACTTATTATATTTCACATTTATGTATTTTTAATTATTTTAAAACTGATTATGTGTCAAATTATTCTTTTGCATTACTATTACTGCATCTGTAGTAGATGAAAACAATTATTTTATAATTAAGTAAAATGTTGTTTATTTAATACATAATGATATGGATTGATTGCACTTAAGCATTTTCAGAATACATATATTAAAACAATTTCAAAAGGAGTTAAAATTGAATTAAATAATTTTTCTTTAAACTATATTTTAATGATCTGCATAATTTTATAAATGCTTAAATAATACTAAATTTTAAAAAAAAATATTTCATTAAATTTATTATTCTCTGTTTGGTAAAGTTATAAAACTTTAATAAAAGTATTGATTAAATTATTAAGTTTCTATATTTATTTTATGTTGGTTTTAAAAGATTTTAATTGATTAATAATTTTTTTGCTTTTGTTTTTAGGGAAAAATTGTTAATGGGGAAAAAATCCCAGTTGACACATCACAACCAAATCCAAATGATGTTGAATTTGATAACCTTTATCTTGACATGAATGGGATTATACATCCTTGTTGTCATCCTGAAAACAAGTAAAATTTCTTTATATTTATGTTATGTAAATTTACGTATATAAATCTATATGCATTCTCATAGAGTTATTCGAAATGAGGTTTTGAAAAAGCATCCAAAATCATGTAATAAAATGGTTTACTTTTTTATAATTAATTTTTTGTCCTTCAGACCTGCTCCAAAGGATGAGGAAGAAATGATGGTTGCAATTTTTGAGTACATCGATAGAATTTTCAGCATTGTGAGACCTCGTAGACTACTTTACATGGCCATTGATGGCGTAGTGAGTATTTTCTCTAATCCTTGTTCCTTTATTTTTCTCTCATTCTGTTATTTCTTTAAGTTTTTATTTTCAATGGATTTATTTAAATTGAATATTGGGCAATATATTTGCTCTCGAAGTACAGAAACATACATTTTTCTATTTCAAAAGTTCTTTAAAAAAGTATACAAAATAAAATAGAACTTACAGTTGAAATGGAGGAGGTAGAATCTCAAAGCTTCCTTTTAAATATAAAAGAGCATTATTATGAATATAGTAGTTTGAGGTAATAAGTAAAACTTTTTTGGATCATATGTAAGAATGTATGGTACTTGCATATTATCGCAACTGAATTGGCAATATTATGTGAAATATAGCACATGGTTGCCAATTCAGTGCATATAACATGTGAAATTGGGGTTGCCGACTTGGCGAGTTACCTTGAATGTTTGCATTGTTTCAATAGTACATAAGTAACAAATGTATAATAATGAATGAAAATAATTTATCTAATCGTGTGTGATATACCACATGTTTGGAGGGGGGGGGGTATTCAATAAAAACTGACACTCTTGTAATACATCTCTATTTAAAGGCTTAGCATGTACCACTTGAATCAGGTTCAAGATCATTTCTGTGCAAGGAAAGGAATTGATTCCAGCATCTCAGCCACATCTTGAAAGCATTTTCAAGGGCTTCTTTTAAAAACTGTCTCAACAGATACACTCAAATTACGAAAACAGTGTCCTTTGAGCTTTTCTTTTTGGCCTGAGGATATTTTAAAAATTCATTCAAAACTAAATCTGGATTATAAGAGGGAATATAATGCAGTGAAAATGATTTTTTTTTTCATTTTAAATTCATAGACAGTGTGTGTCACTTGCACCTACCCATTATTGTGCACAATTTTCAATTATTAATGAGATCTGGTTGCTTTTTTGGGATGTGATCCTTCCACATTTGCTTCAAAAAAAGTGAATGGTAATAAGTCACATTGACCATCTGGTGGTATGGAACGATGTGTGCGTACCAAACTGCAATAATCAGGGAAAGTGATTGCCAGAGCTTTCTCGGCAAATTTCTGTATTCTTGCTTTCTTCTGCAGTGCTCTACCAGTTTCATGCCACTATGTTTCCTGTTTGTTTTTATATTGAGGTCATAGAAAAAGATTTAACTTCAGCAGTGATAATTTTTTCCATTATGCATCATCTTCATCACAAACTCACTACAACCAGACTTGACATATGTCAACATGATTTGACTTTTGAAACCTTTTTAAAAGGTGTAGAATTCAGTGTGCACACACAAGACATACACAAATAAACATGCATAGGCATGTATACTCTACCTATTGCATTATGAAGCATAACAATGAGCTATCTTACCATTAACTATGGGCCAGTGTATATCATCACATTTTCTGTAGGGCTCATTTTTTTTTTTGTTAGAATGGTGACAAGAGCACTGGGACCTCCTGATAATGTATGATTATCAGCCATTTTGGAATGATTTATTGAAAACAGGAATGAAATTGAAAACATTTTTTTGCTTATTGTAGCATCCTTTGTTGTCAGAAGCAACTCTTCATAAATGTTAGTTGCTGTTAACCCACATAAACATAGTTTATTTCATACCATTGCTAATGTAATGTGTGCATCGTTAGATTTGGATGGTAAAATTTTACTTCTCTGCTTTGTTATGCTGTTCATTTGGGATTGTTTGTGATATCATATTCAAATTTAGCCTGTTCCCAGCAAATTCGTCCTTTTTTCCCCTTATGGGCTGTAAAATGGTGTTAGCGATTCTTATTCTCTTATTACAGCAGTAATGTCATTCTTTATTGAACAACCTCATATATGTATGTATCTTACTTTGTTGCCATTTTTATGTTCTTTCCAATTTTACTTTATTCATAACAACATTAAAAATATTAGGAAATTTTTTTAAAAAAATATTGGATACCTGTGTGAATGTTTTTTCATAAAGGAAAGCTCTCTCAAACCTTACTTTATTTTTCTCTCATTCATACTTGTTCATTTTTCCCATCATGATAAACATGATTGAAAACTTTTCATATTAATCCTCATTTTCATTTGAACTCATTAAACTATTTTGTGTTTTACTTATCTTATATATTCATTTTGTTTACATAAATGTAATTGTTTTTATAAGAATAAACAAACCATTTTTTAAAAAAAATAATGAAAGAATTTTATAAATTTTAGATGCATATAGCCAATATTTCTTTTATTCCAAATTTCTGTGCTTATTTCTCTGTCTCTTTTCTTGTTTTTGTTTTTCTTATTTGAGAGATAAAGAAGGTGGGAGGTAATCATTATTAAATGAATACTTTTGTGTATGTATTTGAAAATGAAAGAGAGAAGAGGCTTAATATTTAAAGCCTTAATTTTGACATATTAATCCTTGTAATTATTAATTCCTTATTTAACATTATTTTAATCTAATGCTAAATTTTACTTTGAAATAAACAGAATTGCTTATAATTGTTATCAATTGAAATTGTAGTTAATATATTTTTTGAAAGATTTGATATTAGCTTTATAGTGTATTTTTGTTTCCTGTATTATATTCTGTGAAATAAAATTTACCTAGTATATTAAGTGACTATACAGATAAATTTTAATAACTAATATGTTCTGCTATAATATTTAAAAGTTAATAGAAAATCAACTTATGACAAAAAATACTGTTATCTTTTCCTCTTTTATATATTTTCTGCAACAAAATATATTGTGCAGAAATTACTTAGCTAATTTTTCCCTTTACATCAAGGATAAATTTACCGTGAAGCTAGTATTTTCTTTACTGGAATAATTTAGTACACTTTTTTATATTTTGTTTGTAGAAATTTAAATTTTTACCATGTGTATTGAATATTCCTGAAAAATGTATTGGAAAAATTTTAGTCCAACATATAATTAATTTTTAATTTAGTTGTTATTATAATAAACATTGAAATTGCAAATGTAGAATTTATTTTACTACCTTAATATTTTTTACTATAAATTAAATTATGTGTTTGTGGAAAATTTGGATAAACTTTTAATTTAGAATTCATTTGATGTGAATTAGATTGTAAAAATATCTCTCTGTAAAAAATATAATAAAATGTCCCTAAAATATATGAATTGTGGCAAATAAAAATTAATTGCCTTTGGTTTTGGCTTTTATATATTTTTAAATATATTTAATTTAGTGTTTAAAATTATTTTTAAAGTTGGCTATTGACTGAAAATAATATATATATATACTGCTAAAGTGTCTTTTTATGAAAAATTATAGGCACCCAGAGCAAAAATGAATCAACAAAGATCCCGAAGATTTCGTGCTTCAAAAGAAAGCGTGGAAAAAGTTGACTTAATATCAACTATACGTGAAAAACTGTTAATGAAAGGAGTTAATGTACCTCCAGAGAAACCTAAAGAAGAACATTTTGATAGCAATTGCATTACACCTGTAAGTAGTTTGAATTACTCTTTTACACATGAAATATATATTCAATTAATTTTTTTTCCATAATACTGCTGTATATTACTTCTCTACTAGTTTTTCTTTTACTTTTCAAATTATTGTATAAAACAGACTATTTTTGATTAAATTATATTTTCATAATAATTTGGAAACTACTTACAATTGATTAAAAATTAAAATGAATAAATAGAATATTATTACAAAATTAATTTAAAGAATAATTGCATTGCTGCTGCTTTTTAAAATCTTAAATTATTAATATGTTTTTTTGAGATATAATATTGCGAGATGCATATTATGTTGTAATTGCTACGAACTTTGCTGTGAGGATTCTTGAAGAAAGTTTCGTTAAAAATTATTCAATTAAATCATAAGCTGATAAAAAAAAAGAAAATCATTTGCCTAGTTAATATGTTAATTTTGCTTTTAAATTTGCCAGTGAAAATAATTGTTTCGGGTTAAGATAAAATAATTCCAAATATTTCTTGCATGCATTCAACATCTGGACTTTTTTATTGTTATCATACATCGTCAATTTTAACCTAATAAGTGTTATAAAAGAAACATGCTTCATAATTGTTGCTTTTCAGCTAAATTTTTACTGTATTATAGATATATCCTTATAAATATTTAAGTTTTGAGAGAAAATGTTGGTTTTTTTTTAATTATCTGCTATGACACAAGATTTACTTAAAATAACCATAGTTTTAGAAAAATAGTTTTTAGCAGATTTAGGTACAATAGATGTATTATTCTACCATTAAAAAAATATCACTATGACATCAACTAATGTCTTCCTTGCAGCATAGAAATGTAGATCTTTTAAAAAGTTTTCTATAGCTAATATTTTCAATATTGTACTCTTATTTATTATCTGTATAATATTTTCAGTAAAAGCAGCTCTAAGTATGCTATGAAAATATTTGAATTTCCCAAATTCAATGCTGTTAAAGTAGAACCCAATTGTTCTTTATGATGCACACCTGTTATGTAACACGAAACAATTTTATCAGTGCCTTTTTTTTCAGAATTTTTAATAAAATTTTAAATGTTAGGGAAAAAATTAAACAATTTCCTTGATAAGTATATAATTATATACCACAAAAAAAAGGTTTAATAATATATGCATGATTTCCAATAACCAAATAGTAACATACAATTAAATGACTCATATTGTAAAATTTAACTTTTTTCTAAATCATTTCCAGGGTACTCCATTTATGGATCGACTTGCTAAATGTCTCCACTATTACATTCATGACCGATTGAACAGTGATCCTGGTTGGAGAAATATTGAAGTTATTTTGTCTGATGCTAATGTTCCTGGTGAAGGAGAACATAAAATTATGGATTTTATTCGAAGACAAAGATGTAAGATTTCAGCTGTAGTTTGAATAATAAATAGTTTGCATGTAAAAATTTAATTATTATTAGTAAATATGTGCAATTGTTTTTCACACATTTGTTGTATTTATTTATTTTGAAGCTTAGGTTGCTTTTTTTATATGTTCATGTATCCATTGTTTGCTCCATGCTTTATGAGATTTAATAGTTTTAATAAATTCAACAGACATAATGCCTTATGTTAAATGATTAAACTTACAGATTTGTTTGTATACATTTTGCTTATTATGTTAAAATTCTCATATTTATCATTTGGGGTGGGGCCATGCCTATATAATAAAGAAAGATGTATTATATTTTACCCAGTTCTGTGCATTTGTTTAGTATTTAAATAATCATTTAAATACATCTTGTCTTTAACATCAAATAGTATGAAAAAATATATTATTATTTAGTCTGTCCTATTAGTGATTCATTCTTGACAAAGTTGAAGCTTCAAATTATATAGCATAAGATCCCTATGTACTGTAATAATCACTAGTAAATAAATATATTTTTTTACATTGGGACTTTCAAATATCAGTCTATTTCGACTAATGGATATTTTAGCACAATTTATTCTGATGAATTATAAAATCCTTTTTTTTATTCTACATTCTCCTGTATCTTTTTGAGAATATGGTTCATTGAGATACTGTGTAAAACTTTAACCCAATCTTATTTTGCCTTCAAATTATTTCAATAAATCACTTACTTTAAATAAAATCTAGTTTCACTTCTCCATTATTTTTCTTTTTAATCCAAAAAAGAAATGTCAATTGATTATAATATTTATTTCCACTTTCTGTTTTTTAAAAAAAATCAACTTAATATTACTAGATATGCTTGTTATGATATTATGTCTACAAAATCATATTTTTGTTATTCAGCAGAAATGAATTCTGCTTTCGTTAAAAATATATTGGCTTTTCAGATTTTCAACTAACATCTCTTTTGTAATTTTATAGGTATGAATATAAAATTGAATGATTATTAAACTTTTGTTTTATTCAAATAATTAAATTTTTCTTTTACATTTTATGCTTAAAAATAATATAATATTCTTTGTATATTTTACTATATTTAATGTAGATGTTGCTAGTAAGTTAATGTTGTTGTTGCAAATCTAATAATATTTGTGATTAATTTTTTTACAGCTAATCCAGAACACGATGCTAATACTCGTCATTGCTTGTGTGGGGCTGATGGTAATTGAAATTTCATAAGTCATTCTAAAATTAATAAGTGTTGAAAACAACATTTAATTGCTGAGCATTGATTATTTATATTTATTTTAATTTTATATTAATATAATAGATTTAGCATATTTCAGAAACCATAAAAGCTAATACCATAAGAAATTCTAAAAAATAAAGATTTTATCTCAAATTTTTGTAATTTATTCATTTATTTGCACTAACACATGCTTAAAAAATATGTTGAATGATTAAATTATTGAATTTGGAATGAATTGTTAATAATAAAAAAAAATTTTATATTTCAGCTGACTTAATTATGCTTGGTAAGTATGAATATTAATTATGTATTTTTTAAAATATTAAAATAATTATTTTAATATAATTTTTTAAAATTATTTTGGATGGAAGATTTTTAAATTAATTTCTGTTTAATTAAATTTTAAATATTATCATCGAAAATATTTGTTTTACTTTAACACTAGAATGTCCTTCGGTGTTGATTGGACATCAGCGCCTGTTTAGTTTGTTCCCTTTTCCGCAACTTTTCATGACTTTTAATCATTTTCCATGGTGATTGCTCAGAAAATTTTTTGTGGTTGTAGGTTAATTAGGAGAGATTTTACAACTCAATATACCTAGAACATCCATTGGTGTCATTTCGACATTAAGGCAATTTATCATTATAAATTGCTGTCGTTCAGCAAAAAATAGTTCACTTAGTAGATACCATTAGTAAAACAAACTTCTGGAAGTAATATTGCACATTTATTTGACCTTGAATACAGTGTCATTGGGTTCACAGTAGAGATGAGTCAGTTTTTCTAAAATCATTGTGTTTAAGTCTTTTAATGCATAACATTTGTTTATCTACTCATAAAAAAAATTTCAAGTTTTGAACCTTGTGTAAAGCAGACACCCTGAAATGATGACTTGTAGAAAAAGTTTAAAGCTCTGATGAAGTTACAAATTTGTTGTGAAAGCTTTCTAAGAATGAATCAGATGGTGGTTAGCTGTCTTGCTCTAATTAAAATTCTGATGAAGACATAAGATTGAAGAAAGTGCAGATGTAATTAATAATATTCCAGTAAATCCTGATATATATGTCATTAGGGATGGCACAGAATGATTACCGCGTAATATTTCTGGTAGATTTGTTACTTGAAATGTTTTACTGCAAAGCAGTAGTCCAACATGCAAAGGGAAACATAATGTCAACATCAGGTAATGTTGATATAAAGGGTCATATGATAATTACACGAAATAATGTTAAAAAGTCTTAACCCTACTGAACAGTAGTCCTGCAATTTTTTAGTTATTACACTTATCTTATATCGTGGTGTTGAAATGACACTGGTGGATGTTAAAGGGTAATCAAAATACTAGATGTTCTAGTGTTAAAGTAGTTTACATTTGTATGATGTATGCCACCTCTATACAATTCCACTCAGACCAATCAGCATTATCTTTAGAGTTAAATTGAAGATAGTGATTGTCATAGAGAATTAAATTTCAGGTGACTGGATGAAAATGTTGCATATTTTATCTGAAATTGAATGTCAAGTTTTCTCAGTCTTTTTCCAACCTTCTGATGAAACACGTCACTTAAATTTCATGATTTAATTCTTTGATGTTTCCAAACTTGGAGGATACAACATTTAGGTTTCTTTGTATCTTCATCATTATACAGTTAACAGTTATTTGAGAACCATAAATGGAGAACAAAAATTTAGTTGATATTTATAAAATGTTCATTATTTTATTTTAAAATATCCTTATATTTTTTGAAAGCAAAAATTAATATACATGCAAATAAAGTTTACTTGAATTCATATGTTATAAATGAATCTATTTACACTGCTTCATTAATGGTATTTAAGTTATATGTGTTGTAACATATTTGAATAAATAAAATAATTTTAAAATGTATTTAAATAAGAAAGTGATTATTTGTTTTCTGTTCCAGGTTTAGCAACTCATGAACCTAATTTTACCATTATTCGAGAAGAGTTTAAGCCAAATCAACCTAGACCTTGTGAACTTTGTGGTCAAATCGGTATAAGATTTTCATTGATTTATATTTTTAAGTATGGAATTTTTTCCTGTTTTAATACTCTTTTGTTTTACAAAATATATTATTCTGGTTAGTTTAAAAACTGAAAGTTTTTAATAATAGTTATTTATAAATAAAATATGCAATATTTGTTTTGATACAATTTGAATCTGATTATAAGGTATTATGACACTTTAATCTATATTTTTCACCTAGTTCAATCAGGTATCTTTTTTGATCTGATACCATATGTTCCATATTAAATCATTTTCATTGACCTTTCATCCTTGTTTTACACTTTGAGACCTGAGGCATGTATGATTTTGAGAATCAGATGTCATATTTTTCATATATCTGCTGTTGTGACAAATAGAGAGAATCAGAGTATTTGTACAAATATAGGCTTCTATATAAAATTTCAGTTTAGGTTGCATATTTAATTTCTAAAAATAAATTCTTTTAAGGTCATGAATTGAAGGGATGTACTGGAGCAGCAAAGGAAAAGCAAGGTGAGGTAAGTATATGAATTTCTTTTGTATTATTTAAAAAATAATAAATGAATTTTTTCTTGTACTTTTACTTAGCTCACACACTTAAGCTAATTCCTCCAAAAAAATCAATTTATAATAGAAATTGTATCAAAGATTTATATCAAAATTATTTAGGCAAATTTTAAAAATGTTTTAAAAATTCATGTGAGGTGACCTGACAGACTTGAAATTGTATTGCATATATGCTGGATTACACCACATTTTTTTCTTCTGTGAGTTTGCTAAGATTAGCAATTTTAAAGTATCCCTTTGTTCTTTATACCTCCAGTTTTAAATATTATAAAGAAAACAATCCACAAAATTTATCGGCCGTGAATGTGTTGCTTATTACAGCTTTTCTACCCTTAATAACAATTGAAATGAATGTAACTTCATTTTTGCTCTATTTGCATTATTTTTAAAAAATCAATGTTTCCTAAGGATACATATTACACACAGCATTTTGGATTTTATTTATTTATTTGCCTTATTCTTTCACAATGTTGTTTGATATAATTAAGTATCTTGATTATTTTTCTGTAATGGATTTATGCTTCTAATATTGTTTTAGTTCTTATGTGTGTGATAAATGGATGAGGTATTAAATCTTTAGAATTACCAGGAGAAAATCTTTTGAAAAAAAAAAAAGCAGTTTTTGAAAGTATAACAAATATATATATATAATAAATAAAAGGAGGTATATATAGAGTTATCATTAGTTTTCTTTATGTTGGAAGAAATGAAGAGAAAAATATTTTGAAGTGAAATTTTTATACATGCTTGCACATTTCCATCTGGGAAACATTTCTTATACTTGGATTTTTGAAGTCATACCACTTGAGATTAACCTTGTCATTTTTATGTGCTCTTATATAGATATCTGTTGAATTTAATATTTTGTATTCTTAGTTATGTATTTTTTAAATATGACTGCTGAGATTTGTTTGCATATCTTATTGTCTGTTCAAAAATTTATAGCTATTTATTTTTCAGTTAATGATGTGAATATTGATGAGTATTTTCAAGTTTAGAAAAATAGTTTTTTTGAGAGACCTTTTGAAACAAATAAAATTACATACTATATTTTCTTTACATTAGTTTGATGAACTGACAAAGCCAATAGAAATAGACGTGGAATTCATATTCATAAGGTTGAATGTTTTAAGAGAATATCTTGCAAAAGAATTAGTTATGGATAACCTACCATTCCCTTATGATTTAGAGGTAATATGTATATTTCTTTCTGTTGGGATATAAAAGGCATGAATTAATGCTGAATTGCTTTGTTTTTGTTTATTATGTTTATATTGTTCTTGTGATTTATTACTAAAATAGCGATAGGAATTTATTGTAATTAATCAATTAAATATTTGATTATCTTATAGCGAGTTATTGACGATTGGGTTTTTATGTGCTTTTTTGTTGGAAATGACTTCTTACCCCATCTCCCTTCATTGGAAATTAGGTATTGTAAGCGATTCTTTTTAATGTGAATTTTGTAACCTAATTTTAGATTTTTAAATAAGAATCTTAGAAAAATGATTTTTTTGTATGCTTTTAATACTGTAATATGCTTTTTTTGTTTTATTTATAGAATAAAATAGTGTCATTTTAGGTAATATGGTTTAAAAGAGTAATTAAATTATTTATGTGGACTTGAAATTTGTTGGCAGTATAACTGTTTTATTGTTTTTATTTATTTAATGTACAAAATTCAATCATTTTACAATTTTATAATAAGATGTAATGAAAAAACCTCACATATGATTTTTTTACTAAAAAAATGCTAATATTTTGTTAATAGCTTAAATTCTACTCCTCTATTTGTCAGTTGAAATTAGCTTCAAGGTGTTAATCTTAAAGCATCCTTATAAATTGTCTGAATTATAATATTTCGATGACTGTAATGTTAAATTTTTTTAATTTAAAATATTAAGTGAATCTATTTTTCCTGTTTAAAAAATTAATTCATGAAAGTACAGTCAATCATTTTTCTATTTATAAAAATTCCATTCATCTCGTATCTTGATGCAAAATAATATTTCAGGAATAGTTGTTTATGAATAATTAGTATGATTGCTTTGTACCTCCTATTTTCAAAAGAGACAAGTACATATTTCTTATCGGGTTGCATCCATTTTCTGTTGTATTTCTAAATTGGTTAATCTTTTAAGCTTGAAGCAACTTGTGCAATTACCTGCACAATAGTGATAACAAAATGATACAGTAAGATTTTTTTCCTTTATGTGCCAAGTTTCCTACTATGTACTAAATGGCATTTATTTGATATTCATTTTAAGATGTAGTTAGGGCACTTTTTACTCATGAATGTTTTAAAATGAAATGAATTTGTTTGAACAGCTATTAAAATAAAATAGAATTCCTTGTTGCATCAAAAATAAATAATTGGAAGATGAATACATATTAACTAGCAATTATACACAAAAATTAAATATTGTAATTAAAATACTTGAATTTATGAGTAATTGAGTGTAAAATGGTAATCATTATGAAGCTTGGTTAGTTACTTTTTTAAAATCATTTTCACTTTGCATCTCGATTTAATTTCAGATATATATGAATCATTCTAAGATTTTTTTTTATCATGTGTTTTTGTACAAAATTCACTTTAATTATTGCAAAAATTATTTTTTAGTGTTGTTTGCCAAAAAATAACTTTGCTTCCCATAAATTTTTAAAAAATAGGTTACTGAAAAATTAATTTGATAGTGTTCCAGACATATATAAAGTATGTATGTGTGTGTATATGTATATATATATATATATATGTCTGGAATGCTATCAAATTAATTTTTCAGTGAGATATATATATATATATTTACTGTATCTGATTATGGTAATATAATAATTTGTAGGAATGATAGAAGTAGAAAGAAATCAAAGAAAAGCAATAGTGATAGATACTGAGACCATAATGCCTAATTTTTTTGATATTTTCTTGTAGATATTTTAGTTTTGCTATTGTTTTAATCATTTTGATATCCATTGAAGAAAAAAAATACTTTTTTTTGACAAAAATTAAAAAGCAATTTCTATAAGCTTATTAAATTTTGTTCATCTTTTTTAATCAATGCCATATTTATAGTTATAGTTCTTCAGAGAGAAAAAGAGCAAGGGCTACTTTTTTTTTTTAATGAATTAATGATGCTACCATTGTTAATAACATGCAATCATTATTTAAAAATGATTGATTGAAAGGTTAATTTTACAGTTGTTTTGCATTTAATGACTGATTTTTAAAAAAGATAGCTTTACTAAGGCAGTTAAAGGTCATTGAAATTGTTTTTCTCTTGCAAATTTATGTCAAATGTAGTTTTGCTTACATCTCATTTTATACATTTTGTTCTCCATTGATTCATGTACATAGGCTTCTTTGATTTTTTATGACTTTTCAAAAATTAAAGTGAGTTAATAAAATATCCTTATGTTATTAAATGCAAATGAATTTAGAATATGTGGATGATAAAAATACAAATTATTTTGCATAAATATTTTTACTACATATACTGTTTTAAGAATTTATTTTCAATGAGGTTTATAGGGCTGTAGTGCTAGTTAAATTTAGAAATTTATGTATACTCTAATTACATTATATATATATATATATATATAAAGATGTCAAAGAAGAATACAAATCAAGCCAACTTTTGAATAGATTAAGACTGGATAATTTTAATAAAGTTTAAGCTGTGTATAACCTACAGTTCAGAAATGTTATTTTATTGATAAAGGCTTCAAAATTTAAGTAGTCTGAATCCATATTAGATTTTTTGTAGTCTTTTATGGCTGAACTAAACTTCATAATTTTATCAATGTATCCTTGTGTGTAGTTTAATATAATTTTAAAAAGAAATGTATCTGTGTTAATATTAAGAGTGTTTTCATTTTATCTGAATTTTTTTTTTATTCATTAGAGAAGGGGCTATTGACAGACTTGTTGAATTATACAAGAATGCAGTTCAAAAAACTGGTGTACGTTTGACTTTTTTGTTTTAATTTTAGCAGCTGAACTTATTGGTTATTTTTTAGTTAGTTTTGTGCCAAGTTCTCTTTCAATTTTAATCGATAAGATTTACATATATATTTTACTTTTTTTCAATATAATAACTGTGTTTCATTAGGTATTGAATTTATAAGTAAAGTATTAAAATAATTTATTATATTGAAAATTAAATATTTATATAATTTAGTCCAAATTTGTATGAAATTTTTTTCATCGTGATTTATGATATTTTTTATATCTTGACTTTGTAGGTATATTTATCTGAATTTCAAATATTTGAAACTAACAGTTTTAAAGTTTTTATAAATGATGCATTTTAATTTTTGTTTTAGTATGAATACAATAATATAAACTTCATCAAAAAGTATGTTTACTTTAACATTAAAAAATCAGTTTGTGACTTCAAGTGCTATTGTATGTGACTGCATTTTTGTACTTGTTGCAATGCAAGTTTTACTTTTTTGGTCTAGAAAAAAATAAAATCGTGCAGTAAATTGTATATAATTCCTTTAATACTTTAGGTAATTGTAATCATTTAAGAGAAGTGTTTACTTTTTAACTTTATTTTTTTTATATATAATTTTTGATAAATTTTGTATTATTACTATCTTAGTATTTGTTTTGCTTATTGATTCTAATTTTTGTTTAGTTTGATTTTCTCTGTTAGAGAAAAATTAATCCTCTATTTGATGTTTTAGGGATTTGTTACAAACAGTGGACATGTTGAGCTAAGCAGAGTTCAACTAATTATGACTAGTATGTAAAAAAAAAATCTTTTGCTTTACATTATGAAATTTTAACTTGTTTTCTTCTAAATTTAATTTCCTTTTAGTATGTTGTTTTAAAGCTGTAATTGATGCAATATAAATCAATTTTTATCATGAATATTAAATGATTAAGCAAATAATACATGGTGCCATATGGAATAAATATAATTATCTATATATATAATGCTGAAACACACTGTAGTTTCGTAAGACAATGAATGCATCATCCATTCATTTCTGTTTATATAAAAGAAATTTTCAATTTACTTTTCTCAGTGTGCTATTTTATCACAGAAAGATGAAGCACATTCTTCTCTTGTTCAAGTACAAACTCCGGGAAATTTCTTGATTGAAAAAAAAATCCTTCTCTGACTTCCATAAAGCTTTCTTTACAATCAAAAGTGGAAATCATTTGATATTTGTCCGGGAAAAAGATATTTTTCTCCCATTAATATGTGGTACCGAATGGTATTGCATATCTTATTCGGGTTAAGCATTCTTTCTTTCCAAAGGAATCAGTATCAGTAACACATGATCATGACTAATATTAAACTCAATTGTAGTTCTTAAAATTCTTTTTGTATGAATAATAGAATTGAATATAGGATTTTGCTTAGATTAAATCACTTAAATGGTATATATGCATCACTGATTCATAGTTAGGAAGAATGATTTCCTGATTTTGATACATATTTGTAGAATGGCATAATAAGGCTTAATACATTTGTATTAAGCAAATAGAAGAATGGTTTTTTTTAATTGAAACACATTGAAAATTTTCTTTAATGATATTTTTTTATGCTTGTAAATATAATTTGGTTTATTTAGGCTTATCATAATCTTACTGATCAGTTGAATAAATACAATTAAAAAACTTTACAAACTCAAATTATATATTGATTAGAAGTAAGAATTAAAACTCTGAATTTCAGTTTTAGAAAAAGGAAAATAAATTAATGTAAAAATGTTTGACACCTACCCCCAAATCTTAATTTCACTCTCCCATAGTGTATTTAAGCAATTTTTTTCATGTATAATTTTAATGTTTTAAATAATGAATTGATTGAAAAAACCTGAATTATTACAAATTTTCAAAAATTAAACATAAATTTTCTGAAAGGAAAAATAAATTCCTACAAAAAAGAAAATTAAATAATTTTGTATGTTGTCTTCATTGTTATGAGATATTGGATATGGGTATTCAGGTACCTTTTGTTAACTGGAACTATTTAGGTTAAAAATAAAATTTAATCTAGGAAGGTGAATAATCACCTTATGAAAATTATGTATAAGTAATATCAAAGACCAGTTCCAAGTAACATTTCTGTTAATATTGTTTCAGATCTGGGTGAAGCTGAAGATGAAATTTTTAAAAGGCGACAAGAAAATGAGGTTTGTATTTTAAATGTTTTGTTGTGATTTATGTATAAAAGAATGAACTTTTTTTCTACTATTTCTAATTAATTAAGAAATATATTGTTAATATTAAATAAACATACACTTTAATATTTATAATTGCAAATAAATATTTCTTTTGCAATAGATTCAAATCAACCCCTCTTGGAGAACTTTAGCTAGAATTTTAAATATATATATCTATTTTTCTTTCCAAATAGTTTCAGAGCTTTAAAAATAACTAAAAGACTTTTCTTTAAGGGGATACAGTACGATTCAATTGACAAAAGTTGGTTCAAAAATCAAATCTATTTTTTTTTAGTCTAAATTACTCTTTATATACTTTTTTAAAAAATTTCACAACATTTGAAAGCTTTAAGCTTAAAAAACACAGAGTTATGACAACTCTTACATTCATTTTTATTCACATCCCAATAGAAAATCATAATTTTAAGCTGACTTATCTCAGAAAGATAAAATAATTAGTTTGTCTTCATTTTAAATGCTAAGGCTCTTTTCTAATGTACTAAATGCTTTAATATTTTTCTAACTTTTGCTAATAATACATTTTACAAAAGTTGGTATGCATTTTTGAATCAAAGCTATACTTATCTTTTGAAAAATAATTGAATTTAGATTTTATACATTTTTAAAGAAATTTTCAATAAGAAAAAAAATAGAAGTATTGTAGGAATACCAATCATGCTATCACAAAACACATACCAACTTCTGTATACATAGTTTGACCCACTTCTAAATCAAATTTCATGGGTGTACATCAATTTTTGTTGGAGGAGTAGCATTTCAAAATCATTTCATAAATTATAAATTTTTTCCTTAAAAAATTAAATGGTTAACTTTTTATGAAATTTTGACCACAAAATCTGTTTTACATAATAGATATATATGGGAATAACCAAAAAAATTGTAAAAATCATTAAATTTAAAAAAAAAAAATTTGTGTGGCCTATTGTACCATGAACACCTTAAAATGCCGATATGAAATTGAATTGATTGATTAATAATTTTATATGTATATCTTGTTTATTGTCATTTCAAATCAAGATATATTTGCTGAATATTTAAAAGTTATTTATACAGATATATTATTGTTATAATCCTTTTTTCTTCTTTCTCTACATTTTAAGACTGTTGATAATTTTAAATTATTTAAAATATAACCTTGTTATTTTTATACATATAATTGTTAAAGCACCTGTTTTCTATACAGGGGAATTTTTATAATAGAACTCCTCAGTCTTTCCAGCTAACATGCATGGAATTCTTTTAAGAAGGACTTACAATGAACCTAGTGCAAGATAATGTGTTCAAAAATAAAATTAAGTACTTTTTTAAATAATGGTTTACCATTTAATCTAATTTTTCAGCAAATTTTAGAAAAACAGTTCCAATAACAAATGAATAAATACAAAGATCTTCCAAAGTAGTTCTTGATTTCATTTTTATAAAAAAACATATGAAGTGCCTCTCCCCCTCCATTAAGAAAAAAAATGACATTCAAAGATAGCCACTGTGATTTATCATTTCAAAATTAAATTTTTAAAATTCTCCTTGGAATGTAAACTATTATGACCCTTAGTTTCAGCATGCCAAATTTCATTCATCTGGATCTTTCTTATGCATACTTGCAAGCACACACAAACACTTTTTCTTTTATTAGTATAGATATAACAATCATTAGTGAAATTTATTTTTAAATTTCTAATAATTTGCTTTACAGCTGGTTTTTCAAGCTCGGCAGAAAGACAGAAAGAAGCGAATGAAGGTAACTGATTATTTAAGCTTAATTTATTTAGCCTTCGTTTACTATAAAATTTTAAAAAATGATTTGCATATCTTTCTTTTGTTTTTTAATATTTTTCATCAAGCAGGAGAGGAATTGTTTTTTAATGTGATCTTCTACCTTTAAAAAAATGAAATTTATCTAAGATAATCAATTTTAATTAACGCCTCAAATAGGATAGTTTAGTTGCATATATTTGCATGCAAAAATTTTTAAACTCTTCTAAATTTTTTTAAAAACAAGTACAAATTATATGTACATTGAAAATTAATTATAATAATAATTGTTATAATGAAATCACATTAATAATATACTTAATTGCTGTAATTCTAACAAATGCTAAGTTATTCGTGAAAATATAGCAAGACATTACAAATCTAAGTAGAATAGTCATGGTTATACAATAACAAAATCTTAGGCTTAGTATTGAGATTATGATATATATATATACAGTGAAATACATTTAACATGAAACGTTTTAAGATGAAATATCTCTTAATTTGAAATAATACAACAGTCCTGACAAACTACTATGTATTTTCTTACATCTTTTTTTCTGTAAACACGAAATGAAAATTGCTTAACACGAAAAGATTTATCTTCTGGAAATGAACAAAATACAGAAAACACTAGCCATGCAGGTTCATCATTGGAAGAATTTGTTGCAGTAGATGATAATAATGTATGTAAAACTCCAATTATGGCAGACAAAATTATTTTGAAGTTTGTTCAAAGCTAAAAAAATATCATTGGTGCTGATTACGATGATGAAAAGGAAATGAATAATGCAGCTCTTGTCCCCACGTCATCCTAAATGAGGAGCATCATGAAAAGTATAAGCAGTTATTAAGATGCACATTCCAATGGTGAATAACAAAATGGATGTCAAACAATTTGATTCTAAGGAAGACAATTCAAAGAAAAATATCAGATTATTTTCCAAGAACTTAATAAATGTGTTTTTTTCAAAAAACTTGAAAATTCTGGTTAAATTTTATAAAGCTTTTAAAAATGTTTGTTTCATTGATTTTTATTAAATTCATGCATACATATATATCTATAAAAATGTATTCCAATAACATAATTTTGTAGAATTTGTGTTTTATTTATTTATTTTTTGCTATATCCGCAAAAAAAATTTCACTCTCCCCTCAGTTTCGTGTTTAACGATATTTTCACTATACACTATACATTTTAGTATTAAATGTTCTTATGTTGCTTTGAGTTTTTTTCTTCTAATTTTTTCCTTGCATTTTCTCATTGTTATTTCTTATAGAATGATATGCATTTTTAAAATAATTTAAATAAAATTTATTTGTAGAAAAAGAATTGTATTTATTTTTAAAACTTCTTTATTTTATATAATATTTATTGATAGATGAACAAAGATAATAGACCTGCTTGGACTCCAGGTGGGCAGTTTGGACCAAGGGTATGGTTATGACAATGTTTTTCTTTTACAAATTCTTTTTTTGTAATATTTTTTTGTAACTTATTGTAAAATATGATCACTTAATAATTAAAATTTTTATTTGAGACATGTTTTTTCATAAACTGTAATATTATAAAATATGCAGTGAAAAATAAATGTTAAAAAAAAATTAATAAATTTTTGACTGAAAACTTAGAACATTTATATATGCTACAGTTTTTAAGCTATACCAAATGCTGTGTGTGTGTTATTTTGCTGATAAATATCAAAAGCAATGAAGCTTTCCTAATAGTGTAGTTTTTTAAAAATTGTTTATTTCAACAATGTTATATAATTTAATTTTTGAAATCCATTTCTTTTGTCATAAGTGTTTGGGGAAAATAATTAATTATTAATTTAATTAGGTATCCCAGGATTTCCATTACAGGAAGCAACTTCAAAAATAATTGCTTGTTTCCACTTCATGTTGCTTAATATAAAGTGTGAAGCTTAAGAGTTAATTTTAATTCATTGTAAAATATTAAAATTTTTTTTTGTTTTAATGCCCTTTTCTTTGTGCCTTAAAACATTTTGAAATAATTTTACTTTATTTTTTATAACTAAACATGAAGAGTATTTATTGGTTTTAATGAATTTTCAATACTTTTATCTAATTATTCAGTCATTATCACAAAGTCCTTCACCTGTTCAAAATGCAAGACAAGAGGCATATCAAATGCGAATGTCAAGTTCATCTAGTAATGCGTCTCGAGAATCTTCAAAACAAAGGCTTGAATCTATGATGGTACCTGTAAGTACTAAACCTTAGTCTCTGTTTCATTTAAACATTAAGAGTATTATGAGAGTAACAAAGCACACACTGGTATCAGTTTGTGTATATATAGGATGGGATTCAACGTGAAATATTTTACATTTTTTTAGTTAACAATCATGTTGATGATGTCATGGCAGAAATAATGAGGAAGCTTAGTTTTTACATCTTCATTTATATATTTGTTTATGAAGAAAACACTCTCAGTATAGCACATACACATTTTGATAATAATAACTGCAGTTTACATGGCATTCACAAGAAAGCAGCTTTTGTTCCAGAAATCTGTTTATATAGATTGGCGACCAGAAGCTCTTAACATCATAAGACTTCAGTTAAAAGCTTTCCTGATTGGTCTAGATAATCGGATGATGCTGATTACATAAGTTTTAATGTAAAACTACTGAGCTTTTAGTTTAGAAGAGATAAAGTTATAGTTATACCCGTTAGGCGGGTAAACTAGAAATTGATTATTACTTGAAGTCCTGCAGGGCTTAGGACCATTATGGATTAAATAGCCCTCAGTAGAAATTAACATGAATTATTACATATACATACATATATATATATATAATGTAACAAATCACTATAAATCTAAATAAGTAAAGCTGAAATAGAATTATAGCCAGATAGCTTAGGTAAAAAATAAGTTAACCATAGTAGCATAATAGCCAATTCTTAGCTTTAGGAACAAGGCTTAAACATTGTTTTCAGACTAGTGAACTGTCACCTGTTATTTACGTATACCACTGGGCTGTAGAGAAAATAAATGAAAGGAAGTCATCATTAGAATTAAGGATAAAAATCACAATATAAGAATATTAATAATAAATGCACTAAAATAAAGTTACCTATGCTAATATCAAGTAAATTACCTAAGAAAAATGAAACTAGTTCTACTTACCTAATGAAGGAAATATTATCTATTTATTGTTCAAAATTCTAGATTTAGATCAAGTTAGAATTTTGAACTACATTATTGAATTCAAAATTAAACTCAGTTTTAAAATGATTGAAAAATTTATGAATTTATACAAGGTGTTACAAGAAAATACAATAAAGCAATATAATAAATAAATAATAACATAGAAATGCAAAATGATACAAACACTGAAGAACAATAAAATACAAGCACATTTTTATCAGTTAAAAAATTTAGATATTTTGATTAGGCCATTCAACAGTTAATTTATAATTACATTTATAAAGAGATTATATAATAAGTTAAAAAATCTAAAGAAGTGTTTTGGGTACTAAAAATAAACCATATTATGTTTGGATTCTACAGAAAATTTCTGTTAAAATCTAAAAAATTTTATTTTGAAAATTGATAACTTTAATTAATTATTTCTGAAAAAAATGTAAATTTAGTTTTTAATTGCCTTTTTGTTGATTATTTTATTTTCTTATGTGATTATATGTACTACTAAATTTCAATTTATGTATTTAAATTAGGTTGGTTGTTTCTTTATTATTCAAAGTGTTTAATATATTTAAAATGTATTTCAAGCAAGTATAATGCAGACTCTTTCCTATTTTATGTTTTTGTAACAATCATAATTTTTAATTATAAGTTATCATAGAATATTTTTACTGTATTTTATTTTCACTAAATTCTTTTCTGGTTATATTAGAATTTGAAAAGCTAATTATGTGAGACTTTATTGTGTATACAAATTTATAGTTATGCTTGGTAAAATATTCAATTGTCTTTAAAAAGCATGATATGTCAAATATTCAGGAAGACAATAGAGAATAAGATATTGATTGATAAAACATTTAAAAAATTCTAAAGAAAATTGATTTAAGTAATAACATTTTTAACCTGAATTATTCTTTAGATATTTTTCCATTATCTCAAAAAACTTGAGAGCTCCAAATTAAAAAAAAATGTTATTTATCTTAGAATAAAAAATCTGTAGTTTTTCTTTATTTAGGATGCCTTTTTTAATTTTGTCTTATGTTTTATTTAAGTATTGCTATTAATGTGCATGACAAAATTTGGTTTACATGTTTTTGAATCAAATCAATACTTAATTTTAATAAAATATAGTAAGACCCCCCTTAAGGCTGTTTCGTTTAGCGCTGTTTTGGTTTAACGCTCTTTTATTTGAATTGTGGGATTCTTTGAAATTGCATGCAGTATTAGGCTTCCCGATATACGAAGCAGTTTATTTGTGTTTCTTCTTTCTTGAAGTGTTATACAAATGTATTTTTATCGCTTAAAACACTTGTTGACGTTTATTGTATGTATAAATTTATATAATACAACGATTGTTATATAGGTAAGCCTCCTACAACGCAGTAGATACGTTCCTCAAAAAAGCCGCATTATAAGAAATCGCATTGTAGGAGTTAATATCTGCACGTCACAAGTGACGTGTAGATATTAACAGAAAAAAGTTATGTAAAAAATACTCAATATCTGAAACACGTTGCAGCAAAATTGTGTTACACAAGTACCGCTTTGTAGGAGGCTTACCTGTAGTGACAAAGATTATAATTTTTAGTTTTTATCATGGGTGGGTGTGGTCATTAAAGGGTTTGTTCTATAGTATCTAGTTTTTCTAAACTCTTAAGTTTTTCTTTGCATCAGTGGTTCATTGTGTATGAATCTAATTTTTAAATATAATATTATTCTAATCTTTTATTTAGTATTTCTAATTAGTCCATCAAGTGACACACACTGCTTCATTTTAAAAGAACTTTTTAATAATGTGAGACAAAAGCAGCATACACAATGATGAACAGACAGAGCTCTAACAAGCAGTTAATTTCTAAGAAGCAAAATATCTGCACATGTGCCCGCAGTAATGCACAATTCAGCAAAAAGTTTTCTTTGGTGTTGTTAAGCGGGAACAATGGGTGATACTAAAAAACACTAAAATAAAGCAACAAGAAAAAGCATTTCACTAGATACTAAAATGCAAGTGATTAGAAGATTAGATACTGTTGAATGTCAATCTCAAATTGATCATGCATTGAATTTGGTAACTTCAACAATAAAAATCATTCTTAATGACAAAAAAAAAAAAAAAAACTGTCATCGGCAGCTGCAACTAGAATTACCCATTCTAGAGATAATATTATTGAGGAAATGGAAAAACGACTTTCTATATGGATTGACGACGAAATTGAATGCAATATGCCATTAAGCCAATCTATTATAATGGAAAAAACCAGAAGAATTTTTAATTACATTCAGGTTGAGGCAAGTGACACAAGTAAAACTTTCGTTGCAACTCTTCATAAATAATCTTCATAACATGCAAATTACTGGAGAAGCAGCAAGTGGCGATACAAAAGCAGTGTCTGAATTCCCAGGGACATTGAAAACAATAATTGAATGAGGAAACTATCCTCCAGAATTGGTTTTTAATGTTGATAAAACAGGCCTATTTTGGAAAAGAATTGCAAAACAAACATTTCTATCCTGTGAAGAAAAACGTGCACCAGGATTTAAAGCTGCAAAAGATCGCTTAATACTTCTAATAGGTGGTAATGCAAGTGGAGATTTCAAATTAAAACCACTACTTGTTTACCATTCCAAAAACTCAAGAGCGATGAAAGAATTATCCAAATCAACTTTACCTGTAATTAGGGAGTCTAATAAAAAATCATGGATAACTATGCAAATTTTCCAGAATTGGTTCACTGAATATTTTTGCCTGTCTGTTAAAGGCTATAAGGCTATTGTGAAATTAAAAAACTTAAATCAAGAGCACTACTTTTAACTGATAATGCTCCAAGTCATCTATGAATTTATCTGACTTAATAACATGCATTCCAGTTGAAGTGGTTTTCTTGTCGCTTAACACAACTGCCTTAATCCAACCAATGGATCAAGGTGCTATATCAGATTTTAAGGCTTATTACTTACGGCAAACACTTAGACATATGTTTGAAAAAATAAACAGAGAAGAGAAACAATCAATAAGAAAGTTTTGGAAAAACTACAATAACATGAATGCTGTCAAAAACATAAACCTTTCTTGGAATGAGGCAACAGAAAAATGTTTGAAAGGGGTGTGGAAGAACATTTGGCTAAATCTAAGCTAGGGTGGTGAAACTGGACACTGTTGATATGAATGAAATAGTGGAATTAGCGAAACAAAACATTTTAGATGAGGTAAATGTAGAAGATGTCGAAGAAATAGTGCAAGAAACAGCAGCAAGTCTTTCTAATGATGAGCTCAAGGAATTAGCAGACCAAGAAGAACACAAAAATATTGAAAGTAGTGATTCTGAAAAAGAACAAAAAGAAAACTTTCAACTGCCATTTCTAAAGACCAGTTTGTCCACTGTAACAGAAATTATCAACCAATTAATAGAAAATTACCCAAATTTTGACTGGAGTTCAAATGCAAGACTGGGTGTTATGGATGCCTTATCCACTTACCAACAACTTCTTACAGAGTGCAAAAGAAAAAGGCAGAAAATTGGAAATGCAGAAGAGACTGAATGACCTGAAATGTAAACATACTGACTTAGAATTTTATTTATTTTTATATCTATATTTGTTTATTATCTAATATATAAAATTCTCCTGTCACAGTGTTTGTAACCAAACTCCTCTGAAACGACTTGACCGATTCTTATGAAATTTTGTGCGTATATTCAGTAGGTCTGAGAATAGGACGTAAACTATTTTTCATTCCGATATTGCAATTAGTTGAAAAGATATTAATTAAAAACCTTAAAACACGTAATTGTTTTACCCCTGTGTGTTGCTTTTTTCGCCGTTTATTTCACTTGGCGTCGAAAATCGGTTTCGCGCCAGATGTGTAACTTTTCTGTGTTCTACCGTCCAAATCGACCTGCTCATGGGTTACAATAGCAAAATGGGTGTCTATAGCAAATCAAAAATCACCAAATTTGGTGAGTGAAAAGTTTTTTTCCCCATTTTTTTGTACATATCTTTAATTCAAAAATTCATATATTGCAGGGTTTGTAAAACAAAAATGTCTAAAATATTTGCGAAAAACTTAATCTTTTTTACTTTGTTTTCATTATTTCAAATAAGTGACATGAGATAAATGAAACGGCTAGACCGATTCTTTTGAAATTTTGTGCGTACATTCAGTAGGAAACGGGTATTGCCTGGGGACTTGATGTCATACAAATCTATCTATTTAGTTTACGATGCCAATGTGGCTGTAAATTATCCAGCAGAATTTTTGAGCTGATTGGATTTGCCAGGCATGCCACCGCACCATTTACAACTGAAGGTTGGATCTCTGGTTATTTTGCTTCGTAATTTGATCCCACCACGGCTGTGCAATGACACTTGATTAGTCATCAAAAATTTATTGAAAACATTGTCGAAGCTAGCATTTTGAATGGCAAGTTCCGGAAGTAAGATGTATTACTTCCAAGTTTTCCTATTATTCCCACAGATGTGCCAATTGAATTCAAACGGATTCAATTTCCAATTAGATTGACATTCACAATGACAATCAATAAGTCTCAAGGCCAAACAAAGTCTGTTTATGGCTTAGATTTGGGCACACCATGTTTTTCGCACGTTCCATTATATGTGGCATGTTCTTGCATGCGTAAACTATGTAGTTTGTTTGTGGTGGCTAAAGATCGACTCACTAAAAATATCGTACACTCCATTGCACTAAGAGACTGATAATGTTTTTTTAATTGTCATAATTTGTGATAGAGATGTAATTTGAAATTTATTAGTTAAAAAATAATAAAAGTACAAATAATTCAAAAAATCAATATTTGGTGTTTTGTTACTTTTATAGGCTGTCATCGTTCATAGCTTTCCATTTCTCTTTCAGTCATATACCACATCCCCACACACTTAAAATGAGTTATTTTTTATTTGACTACCAAATATTCACTAGAAATAATTTATAAGGCAAAACAATGTTTGACGGGTCAGCTAGTGCTTCTATATTTGTAAGAAATAAATTTTTGTTTTATTGTCATAAAGAACGTAATTAATAAATTTAATGGTAAAATACCTGACTAATTTTCCACCCATCTTCCCCTAACCCCATTATTTACATGATGATATAACCTCGTTTAACGCTGTTTCATATTACACTACTTTGATGGAACGTATACCCCATTGTTAAGCGAGGTCTTACTGTAGTTAAATTTAGAATTTATAAAGCATAATTAAAATTATTAGAACGTAATTAATAAATTTAATGGTAAAATACCTGACCAATTTTCCACCCGTCTTCCCCTAACCCCATTATTTACATGATGATATAACCTCGTTTAACGCTGTTTCATATTACACTCTACTTTGATGGAATGTATTCCCCATTGTTAAGCGAGGTCTTACTGTAGTTAAGTTTAGAATTTATACATTTTGTTAAGAATTTTTAATAAACATTCATAGAATACTTTATAAATTTCAATTTTGTTAAAGCCTATACCAATTTTTGTTATACTTATCTCGACATTTAGTTTCATGTATGTTTAAAATTTTTCACCAATTAAAAAAAATTTTAAGTGGTTTGTGCTTTTTTGTAATTTGAGCAGAAATCCTGTTTTGCAAAGTCCTGTTTTGCCTGTCAAGCAAAAAAATTGTAAAAATCATTAAATGAAGATTTTTATTTGAATTGAACCACATCCTGTTCAACATGTAAATACTATTTTGTTTTGTATTTTAAAATTTAATTTATGTTTTTAATTAAGTGCTAATAGTTCTAAAATTTATGATTAAATGTTACATTTTTGCATGTATATTGCTTCGTGTATTTGCTGTCAATTCTTAATCATCTTTCTACATATAAAGGAAAATAATGGTAATAATTCATCTGAAGTATTGGGTATGAAAAGAAAAAGAGAAGAATCTGAATCAGAAGAATCAGAGCCTGAAGATGATGTAAAGTAAGAATTGTAACTTCTCTTTTTCTATAACTTTTGTTAAAAAATATCATATAAATTTGTGGTTTAAATCTATTATCATGAATAATTTAATATAAAGGTCATCATACCTATGTCCTGTCTGGCCTCCTTTATTTTATTACATTTTAAATTTTACTATGTAAGTAAATCAAACATCAAACAAACCAATTAATGAAGAACATTTTGATTGTAATGAATAATATAAGATTTATCTTAAAAACTTACAATAAGTGACATATATAAGTAATGCTAGTAACTTTCATCTGACAATTGTCTGTAGTTGTAATGAAATTTTTTAGTGGGAAGTATTTGCAATAACTTCAAATGATCATCAGTTAGCTTAATCTGTTAATATTTTTTTATAATTTCATTTTGGAAATTTTTTCTTCTCATTGATAAGTAGTTATGAAAGGGGGAGGGGCATAAGTAAATTTTTGCCACTATATGAGTGGAAGACTCATAAAATTCCAATAATGACAAGTTTTAATATTTTTCTTTAAAAATTTCATGATACAGCAAATCAATTATTTCCATTTAAAATTCTGAGACTTGGAATTTTTTGAGAAATCTTGATGTTTTCAATTGCATCAAAATCTAAAAAACAGGAATCAACATTTATTTTTAATGCACCCAAAGCTTCATTTGCAAAAATGAAGTTTGAGTCCCTCACTTGTTGGATAATCCCGAAACAAAATTTGCATGTAAGTTGATAGATGAGCTAGTTAGGTCTTCCCCTCAGGGACTTTATAGATTTAACATGGCACTTAAAATAAAAAGCTGAAGTTTATTAGAATATATCATTTTAAGTTAAAAGACAGTCAGGCTGGAGATAAATATATTTCATTTTATTTTACCGCTAAGATATTAGCTTCTTTTATACAACATCTTCTTTATCTCATTCTATTCTAATCCAAACTGGTTCTGCTTGCGCTCTCCTTAGCTTCTGTACCTCTTTCTGCCCTCTACAATCGAAGGCTGTCATAATCAGTTCTTTCTTCCCAGATAAAATCTTTTTTTCTTTTTTGCTGTGTTGTTTGCTACGATATTTTTAAGTTTATGAATTTTGCATGCTAGATTTTTTTTATTGAAAACAATTTATTTCATTATTTATAAAGAAGACTGATATCAAAATTAAAAGTTAGGATCATTCTTCTTTCCACAAATATTATTTTAGCTATTTGTTATTTGATAAATAATGATACTACTATTACACCCTCTGATCTAGTGAAATACATTTATTTACCTCATCATATAAACTATTTTTATGAAATACATGTTTTGATATTCATTAAAAATTAGATAATTGAAAAATAAAACCGCAACCCTTATGTATTATACTGTAATATTAAAATTTGAATAAATGAATTTAATTTTTTAGTTCTGAGATCTGTCTTCTGCATTGCATTAATTGTGTTATATCATAATGCAAAATATTTAAATTCAATATTTTACTAGAAGGTTCTCATTAATATTACGTGACTCATAATAGCCTCTCTGTATGCTCAAACAAAATCTCTAAAATGCTAACACTATATTAAAACATAAAAAGGAGATAAATATTTCATAAAGATGAAGTGCAAACTAAACAATATGAGAAAATGCAAACTAATGATGATAATGAAAATTATTTCAAATGTATATATCATTTTTTTTTTTTATAATACATCCTTTAGCACCATGGATTAGCATAAAGGAATTTTTTTAATAGGTTATTTTATTTGCAACATATTCATTTTCCTGAAGTATATTAAACAATATTTATAAAATTATTTAATATTTTAAATATTATCTGTTAGGCTCTGGGAAGATGGCTGGAAAAGTAGATATTATGAAGTGAAATTTAAAGTTGATGCCGATGACATTGAATTTAGGCACAAAGTGGTAATTACAATAATTTTATAAAATTATTTTTTCATTGTTATAAGTGCAAAAAAGTGCATTTCGAAGTGATTTTAATAAAATTATTGCAAGTGAATTTTATTAAATTATTTCTCTTGTTTATAGGCAGCTGCTTATGTGGAAGGTCTTTGTTGGGTGCTTAGATATTATTATCAGGTATTATATTATTACTCTGCTTAATATAATTTTATTATTAAAATTTTTCAAAAAATTAAATTATTTATGATAGAATTTATTAAAAGTGTATTAATAATTTTTTCCCCTCGAAATAAAGTAAGATTTTAAATGCCACATATAATTTAACATTTGGAAGTACACTGTACAATTTAATCAGAAGGGGGGGGGAGTTCATTCTGGTAAAAAGTATTGTGCACATTTATTACATGGCATTGTTGTATTAGTATTATTTGTAGCATTACTTTAATGTGGAAATTTCTTTTTCATCATAGGGATGTGCTTCCTGGAATTGGTATTTTCCTTATCATTTTGCTCCTTTTGCTTCTGATTTTCTAAATATTGGTGACTTAAAAATAAACTTTGATCAAGGAAAACCAGTAAGTTGTTATTTAAAATATTATCTTTTTGATTAGAATTATTAGCTTTTTATAGATATTTTTTTTTTAATTTTAAAAATATATGGAATTGCAAGGATATGAAGCTAATATTTTCTTATTTGTATTTTATTTAATTTTTTATGTCTTATATTTGAACAAAACTTTTTTTTTTCAAATTGTTCTTTGTATTTATTTCACAATGATTATTTAAGTTTTGAAATTAAAATTATAAAATTATGTAGTTAAGCTAAATATAAAAACAAAATTCTGTATTCCAAATGTTGTAAGCTTATTAAGTACATAGTTACAAATGGGGGAGGAATCTGCAACCTGTGGAGAGACAGGCCTGCTGGAATACTGCAAGCCTCTCAATGGGCAAGAATCTCGATAATTAAGTTTGGATAATGATAAATCTTAGTCCTGGATAGTAATGAGCCTTTTGGACCATCTGATTTGCTATTTTAATGTATTCAAATTTCTGTTTTAATCTTTATGAGTGTATTTATTTATTTTTTTTATTCATCAGCACACAAAAAAATTACCCAATTTCTGCTATATTTAGAATAAGTAGATTATACTAATTTATTCAAAAATTGTCTCATTTCAAAGTATTAATGACATCTATAACATCATTAGAGTGTGGTTTAATTGCATTATTGTAATCACTCCTAAAATTGAAATCATATTAAAGATCGCAATAGAGTAATTATATATATATATTAAACATATTTAGCTTTGTTTGAGTGCAACCTTAAAGCATTAATAATCTAATGTCACCTTTTTAAAAGAAAGTGGGTTGGTGGTTTCGTCTCTGCTTTTAAGACTACTTAAAAGTAAAATTCATGTTCTTGTCCTTTAAATTTTAATTTATATGTATACTGTCAAACTGGGATAATTTTGGAGGTAAAGGAACCAGAAAAATATTCAAGCTACGTATATTTTTTTAAAGAGAAGAGGAATTAAAGATTGAAATTGGCTTGAGCTTAATTTTAAAAATGCATATGTATTATAATGTATGTATTTATATTTTTCATTTAAATCAAATATTCATTGCTATGTACTTTGACAAGGGTCAGTCAATGTTTGAGATAATAGATGTCGGGCAGCGACATGTAACCAAGGTAATTCTAGACCGCATTGTTTCAATCTCAAAAATCTTGCAAAGGAAAAGTGATATCCCTATACATCTCACTTCTCTGATTGTAAATAGAGGGTTAGTGTAAAGGATTTCTCAGGTTTCAAAGGACTGTGTATGCAATCAACAAAGATGGGTGATACATGAATATATATATATATACTTCACTCATTAAGTTTCTGGTATATACTACAAATGTTCGATGTGTGTCACCCAGTACACATCTTAATAGTAATCCACTTCCATCCAGATGTTCAGTAGTATGTTTTCAGTCAGTGGTACACACAGACTTCTTTTATGGGGCAGGAAAATCATATTCTAAAAAACACAGAGGAAAGCATTGAGGTGCAATCTATGCTGAAAAGTAAAAATATAGTGGTCTAAGGGTGGGGTTTAAAATTCCAAACCTCACCCTTTTGTACATTGTTGGTTTCCATCAATGCTTATCTCAGTAGCAGTGATGCATTCCAGGAGAGATGGCATCATTGTTGGCTTTGGAGAAAGGCGGGCTTTTTAACTTGAGAAGTGTGCGTCTTTTATCGATCTTTGTAAGTGATAAATCTCTCAATGCTCAGTGTTTTAAAACCTGTTGAATCATTTTGCAGACTGTCTACACTCAACTCTTTTTTTTACACACTATACACACACCGTATAAAACCATGCACAAAAAATCATGTAAAAAGATACATGCGACTTATGGCAAATTTAGGGATATGTTCCACAACTTTAAAAAATCGCAAAATATTTTCTAAAAAAGCCATACAATAAAAGTAATAGTAAAATCTATGTTATATATTTATAAAACACAAATAATTTATTTTTATTAAAAAAAATCATAATTAGTGTGCAACAAAAATTCAGTCTATAAGTACATACACTATATGAAAATTGAAATTAAGAATAAAACTACTAACTAACAACTATTTATTGATTGCTACTTGATAACAAGCATGGAGGTTTATGATGAGCTGGATTAAAAATGCAATCATCAGTAGATGTGTCAGATATACCTCATGGTATATTGGCTTTGATTCAAATGAATTTGCTTGACATTAGCAGTCCCCCCCCCCACCTTGCTTTTTCAAGTTACCTAAATAATTCTTGATATCCTGCTACACAAAACTTATGATTATATTGTTTTGCAATACTCTTAATATTTTTCTAATCTTCATTTAGTTTTCTCATTTATGTATTTTGAAATTTTATGCATTGTACTCTTTTTATTTTTGAATATTTTCATATTAGCTTAATTAATGTGTTGCGATAGGGGGAGTTTAGTTCCATAACACTAATTTAACATTGTTTATCCTGTCCCAAGTCCAAAATTGCATTATGACTTTATTCTTATGTATTTTTTCCTATCTAATTCTACATATTATTTTTGTTGTTATAGCAGATTGTTTTAACTATTTATATTCTCATTTTCTCACTGTATGTATATGTATACTAGTTCATATATATGTTCATTTTTTTTTAGTTCAATCCTCTTGAACAGCTCATGGCAGTATTTCCAGCTGCTAGTAAACAACATGTACCAACTCCATGGGGGGATTTGATGAGTGATCCTGTGAGTTTTATATATATATAATCTCATTTAATTGAATAATTTTCAACCACTTCATTACATAATTTAAATGATAATTATTATTATTTTACTAGGATTCTCCAATCATTGACTTTTATCCAACTGATTTTAAAATTGATCTCAATGGCAAGAAATATGCTTGGCAAGGTATTTAGTTTCTAATTATTTATGTAATATTTTTAATAATTTGCTAAAGTATTTTATTAAGGAAACTGTTTTTACATGATAGATACGTTCCTAAAGAATATATATATGTATGGAATAATTCCCATTAATTTTCTCCGAGTAACTTCTTAATTTGTAATGGTCCTGGCCTTCGTGCATGAATAATTACTAGCTACTTGCCTAACTGGAATCTATCAAATGATATCTTTCCACCAATAAAAAAGCTCCATCCAGAGAAGTCATGGGTTTGCAATTTCCGTTTGTCACTTGGTATAAAAGGCCCGAGATATTCTGGAAAAGCCTTTATGTAGTTTTCATTATGTAGCTGCAGCCGTTTTCGTTTCTGTGTCTTTGTTGTGTTCTCCATTTCTGTGTTTCTATGTGTTTAATGTACAATAAACCAGATTACCATTCAAGAACACTGCTTCGTCAATACCATCAATGCAACATCAACAAATTAAATTATGATCCAGTTATAGAAATCCTTAACACTCACCATGCCCTGTCATTGCCAATGTGCACAGTTATGTCATATATATGTATTACATCTATAAAAAAAATGAAATATTGGTTCTAATCCTAAGAAATTAGCAAAAATAATAAAATAAGCCACTTGAGTTTTCATAGCAGGATCTTAAACATTTTATTTTAATAAAATTATACATGTATCTTAAAAACAAAATTATCATTTGAAAAGGGGGGGGGGAACATGTCACTAATTCATGAACATGAAAATTAGACAATGTAATACGAGCGATATTACTGTGTGTAATATTGTTATATTACTGCTATCACTGAAAATGTCTTGGTCATCAACTTAATGTTCCATTGAGGAAATTTTCTGTGATCTCTTGTACAAAATTAGGACTAGCGTCCTACAGTGCCAATGTTCCAGAGTAATTAAGAACAAATTCAACAATTAATAGTTGCATTCATGTTTTGGTGATGAATTGCCCCCCCCCCTTCTCGTTTTCTATAATATATTACAAAAATCTAAAAAAATTTATTGGTAAATGAAGATTTTGCACTTTTTTCAAACTGAGTAAATGTTTTTAAAAAAACAGAAATATATTTAATTGGTTAAAAACATGATTCACATTAAAAATAAAAATTCTGTGATTTTATTCAATCAGCTCACACATTTACCCCTTATGTTATTTTAAAAATTCAGTTATAAGAATTTATTAATTGAAATAAACACTGTGAAAAGATTTTTTCCCCTTTCAATATAATTTAGTATGATTTCCTTTTAAGATTATTTTTTGAATATTTTATTGAATGTTTTCATAGTCAAATATAGCATCTTATGATTTTATAGATATTATTTTAGGATTGGTAACATATATGCTGTTATCACTTTAGCGTGAATTTAAATACATCTGAAGTTTACTTGATAGTTGTTTTGTAATATATTTTTAAAAATATTTAAAAATCCTTTTTATTGAAATGTGTTTAAAAGTTATGCCATATCTATATATTTTCTACCCTTTCAGGTGTTGCTCTTCTACCATTTGTTGATGAAAGAAGACTACTCAAAGCTTTAGAATCAGTTTATGATAAGTTAACAAACGAAGAAAGTAAATATCTTTTTTCAATTCCTGCTATTTGTTCACTCTCTCCCTGTATATATATATCTTGTTCAAATTTTCAATCATTAATAAAATACTTTCTATTCAACCATTCAAGTTCAAATACATTTTTTTAAACTTGTATTGGACGACATTTGATGTTAATACAGTTTTTTCAAATATTAATTCATTAATTAAATTTTATTTTTGAAATTTATTCTGCGTTATTTCTATTGAAGTTAAAACTGGCTGCAACAGATGGCATTTTTCTAATGAAGTAGGAATTGACTTTAAAAAAAAATTTATTTTGCTTGTTTTATTGTCTCTTACTTCTACATATTTGTTTTAAATTTAGTCAAATGGTCTAAATTTATAATGTTACACAAAATTCCTATTTTAAGTTTTTCTTGAAATAGTTTTATAAAAATGTTGATATTTTAAAAAAATGTTACTTGCACTTAGACCCGTGGTCTCCAAAATAGAGTATACCGAGTGATACTTGAGGGGACTGTGAATGAAGTTTATAATATTTGTATGTCACCTACCAGCTTTTGTGCTTTGCTTGTAAAATTTTCTTTTCAGTCTGTCATTACACAATTATGCATAGATTGTTCATTGCCCATGCTGAAAAATAAACCTGTTTCTTTCCTCTTGAGAGAGCAAAGTACTGCTTATTTATTTTAGATGTTTTGCCAACATTTACAACATAAATTGTGTAATCTAGGACTATTAACACACATAGATTGGGTCAAATATGTATAGACTTATTAAAGGATCTGCTTTGTAAATTTTTGAAGCAAAGTATGCAGTAAAGAACAAAATGTCCAATTATGGAGGAGTACATTTAAAAAAATACTTTGAAGTGGCAGAGACCTAACAGAAGTTTATTCTGCTAAATGTAGCAGTATTAAATATTTCATTTCATTATTTTCTAACATGCTTAAAAAAATGAAATTGGCTCAGTGTGATCCAAGGATAATTGACTTGATAAACACCTGTTCTTTATGAATATATGGTCTATGTGCTGTTCTAGAAAATAATAAACACAGTGATGCCTAATGGATTGATGTTTGAGAAATATTAAAGACAACAGAGGCTTTTTTAAAGTATAAAACTTTGTATTAGTAATGTTATCTATTTGGCTTGTCCTTCTTTGCAATACTGAGTGTGAAAAGGTAATTAGAAACTAGTTAAACTGTGTGATGTCATATAAAACTCTAGAAAATCTATTGATTTTTTAAGACAAATAATGTGGAAGCCATGATGTAAACAAAATTTCAGCTCAGATAACTCTTTATAAAAACTATTTTATCTCTCAAAGCTATTTTTGTTTAAGGGGTATGTAATCAAAAAATGGGAGACCACAGACTTCGACATGCACATTGTATAATAAATAGCAGTGCTAATTAGAATAGAAGTTTGTTAATAGATATAATGATTAAATGGAATGATTCCTTCCTTTCTCAGTGGCTCGACATCCCAGGGTGGGTTTTGGCCTTCTCAAGAAGCCTTTTCCAGTCTTACCTTCCTGCTAATGTTCTTAATTCTCAAAACTAGGATCTTTTTCTAGGCCATCAATCCATCTAAGATTTCACCTGAATGAAATTTCTTCATAGTATTTTTTTCTACAAACAATAATTAAAACTTTGTAATTTTATTATATTTATCTTGTAATCTCTGTGCTGTCTGAGAATTTCTTTGTGGCTACAGTAGCTGAGTGGTTATAGTCACAACTTTTTTAAATTGTAGTTTTGAGTCCTAGTACCACTGAAGACATATCATGTAGAGAAGTAATGCACTGTGTTAACTCTGTCGAGGCTCAAATTTCTCATGTAGATATGGTATGAAAATTAGGAAAGGGGTATCAGCTCAGGTGTAATCCTCATCATTTAGCCAATACTCAAAATTACAAGGTCCATCATCAATAGTTCTTGTGTAGCTTCATAGTGCAAGCAATGAATCAATCATTGAGTATTTTATTTAATGTTATAGTAGTTATAATATCGAGTGACACAGGACACAACATCAAACCTTTTTTTTTAGTCTCAGAGAGAGCTGGTACATCCTACTTAGCAACTATAAATTTTCTCCATGATATAAATTGAGCCACAATTCCAGAAATGCTGAATCATCTTTGTTAATTAAAATTATTTTATTAACGATTTAAAAATGCTAAAACACAAATGACAACTACATAAAAATAATTTACATCTATTGTACTGCCTGTTAGTTGCCATGTTGTTCATCCCAATCTTTTAGAAAGCCAGAATGTGCACATAGACTATACAATGCCACCCAATGAAGGTTCTCCCAACTAACCTTTTTACAATGTTAATTTGTTTTTAAAAAAACTTAATTTGTGTGTGTGTGATATTACAAGTATATTGTATTTGCAAACTGTTAAATTTTTTTTTATTGTTTAAATCAGAAATTTGGATTTGTTATATATTAAAATAAAAGAGTCTTGGTTTATTTACAACCTTTTTTTTTAACAGAAAGAAGGAATATTCGAGGAAAAGATAAGCTATATATCCGAAGTGGTCACGCTGGTTATGAATTTTTAGTTGCTCTTTATGAAGCTGGATCTAACTGGAAATTAGTAAGTATTAATCATGTAAAATATGTTTTTTCACTTGAGAAGATAAACTGAATTGGTATTTAATTTTTAAAATAAGCAATATCAAACTGTACAAGTTCATTAATCATAAAATTTATTCAAATGGAAAGGGTAAGTTTTTGGGGTAATTTTTTTCTGTGGAGTTTTATGTTTATGTGATTTTATAATATTACTGGTGTATTAAGTTTTAAAACTTTTTAATTAGTTTCATAATTTGGAAGGGGGATTTTCATCATAGTGGTTTTAAAAGGGGATTCAAAGCTACTGTTTTCTTCAGTTTCTTGATCTTGATATGGCCTAAATTCAGTTAGGTGTAATTTAGGATTGCATCATTTTTTTATTGTGCTATGTTGCTAATCCTCACATTATTTGGAGTATTGCATGTGAATGCCCCTTTTGAATTTTCAGAGCTATACATGTGATTGATAGTTCCATGCTTGAAACTAGCTCTTTCTTTTTTATTAGAAATCTAGTTGTCAGAATAAATGATATTCTTGTGCTTTACAGTTCATTTCAAATTAAACATTCTCATTTTTCAAAATTCACATATTGAAAAGGGTAAAAGAATGAAGCAAATATATATTTAAACATAGAAACATTAATATTGATATCAAACACTGGTGAAGATGGCAGTTGCTTGACAAAACAATGCCAAAAGTTGCACATATGATTGACATGAAATACTGATGTTAGATCAAGGGTTGGCAACCTTGTAGCTGCATTGTGCCAAACCAATTAATCAATATGATCCAGGGTGCCACACAATAAAAAATGAATGAAATTTGATTCTTGTGGTAATACATGCAAAATATAGAGATTTAATTTAATTTTATATTAATAATGTACCATTAACATCTGAATATATGTCTTTTGTATAATTGCCCTCTGCCTTTGGCAGCTGTACATTAAGCTATTACAAAGCTAAATTTGGTCGATTTAGGTTTGGTTACTGCTGAATGACAAAAGATGTCACTTACGTCCAGTAACAGCTCTTTTTATAGCCCCATTTCTTATTGGCATTCTTAAACATGGGCTGACATTTAGTTTGAAAATGTCTCTATGTACGTGATGTGTGACATATGATGCTGTTGCGACATAACACACAACACAATCTCTTTGATGTACGAATTTGTATTCATTAGTGCAAGAGACTTGAAAATCCTGAATATCAAGCTGTCTTATTTTAGTGGCCATTGAATTAAATATGTAAGTATGAATCATCACAATAATTAAACAAAAAATACAAGTTTTCACAAAAAAGCTAAGAAAGTGTCATAAAATTAAAAGTAATCTATAGCGCACGATGTGCTACAAACTAAATGCTACTTTTGACTGAAATTATGCTCAATATTTGTGTACTGGCACTACAAAGTGAGCTAAAAGAAATAAAATGCTTGAGGCACATAAAGGAGAGACAAGGTAATTTAATTTTTGGTGCTTTAGAGTGCCACTGAGAATTATACTGCGTGCCACAGGCTGCCGACTGCTTTGTTAGATTATGAAAATTTGGTGCATTCTCTAACTTAGATGATTTCCACCAATAGGGTTATGATAATAGACTTGTATCTTTTTTTTTCAAATCTTGTCATTAGAATGTAATAAATCTTTCTTACTTTTTCTAATATATTTTTTGTTTTGTAAATAACTCTAATCTTATTTTTTTCCCTAAGGAAATTGATATGAACCCCAAACTTTTCTCTGGCATGGGTGGAACTGTTGTTTTGTCTAAAGATGTGATCCATCCAAAAGAGTAAGATTATTTATTTTATTGACTCAAGTTTTAAAATTGACTGTTTTATTTTTTCAGTGGATGGAATAAAAAATCATAGAAATAATTTTTACATCATTTTAAAAAATTATATATTCAAAACATGGAAATGTTAATGTTTGTTGTTGTTGCTAATGCCACCTGATCGGCAAAGGCCAGATTAAGACCCATGAAATTCATCATGGCAAAGGGCTAAATTGTATGCCTGTTTTTAGATATAGCTATGAGCACAACACAGGCGACACTACAATTTGGCTCGGTTCTACCCCAGTTTTCAGGGAGAACACCCTGAGGGTGTCAGGGGCCTTCGACCTCTCTTCTTCCTCCAACCTCACAAGAGGACTTGCTGCTCAATGGCTATTTAGAGTGCCCCCATTACCGCAAAGGCACTAGACATTTACAAACATCCATGTCTTTTCCGGGATTCGAACCCAGGCCCTGCGACACAGCAGCCAGCGTCACTATACCAAATAAGTGGTCTATGTTAATGTTTGATTACATATATATGTGAAAGAATTTAGTTTGAAGATTAAAAAATTTTTATTAAATGCTACATATTTTTTAAAAAATTAGAATTTTTAATTTTTTTAAAAATATTTGTCTGTGACAATTTTTGCCGTACCTTTTTCCTTCAAAGTTGAAAAATGCTATTAGCAATGAAAATTGCAAATTTATTTGATCTCACTTGTGAAAAAATTTTGATCTTTTATAAATGTATTTCAAAACAAAAGGAAAGGGATTTAGAATTACGTTAATCGAATATTCACTATAGTAGTTAAGCATATACTTTTTTGTACTATTTTTGGGTTATGAGAAATTTTATACTAAATGTTTATTGAAAAATGAAGAGGGTTTATCTCAATACTGCAATAATGTATATTTTTTTATTTTACTTTATTATGATAGTGTTTAATAGGTGTAAAAGTAGGCTGTTTAAATTACAGTCAATAGGGATATTTTTTATATTCATTGTACCAGCCACTTGCTTACTATTGCAATTGTTTCTATTGAATATGAATTAATATTTTGGAATTTGTATTAAGAATTTTTTAAGGAAATTGTCAAAAATACCTATATTTATTAGAAAATGTAACTATATATAGCTTAGGTTTATTTCATCAATTTTACATTCTTGTGTATAGATGCAATTGGTTTTGCATTTCTTTTAAATTAAAAGACTGATTATTTTATTCAGTCAATTATGAATGATATAGTTTTCTCCTATGTATAAAAGACAATCTTCACACCTGTACATTTAATTTGTTTTGCATTTCTTTAATGGAAAATTAAAAGGCAATGTTATTACATTTAAAGTTGTAGTGAGAGAGAAGGAAATAAGTAAATTAAAAGGACTGTAAAAATTCCACACCTGAAAATTGAATAACTTTTATGCAATGTTTAAAATTATTTTTTTTTAAAAATGTTTATCTAATTGAGGATTTAATTTAATTTTTCATGTTTTTTAACTTAGAGATCTCTTAAATTTTGTTAATTTTTTTGGCCATAATGTCTTAATTAAATGAAAATGCTCAGGGCTGGTAAATTATTGATTTCTGATTTCATGACTGTTGTATGAAGTTATAGATCGCAGGACATTATATTATATTCAGGTTCCGTATAGAAATTTGGAAAGCACTCATCTTATGTACTATTATCAGTGATTACAATATAAAGAAGTCCATTGTCAATAAATCATGGTGCCTTATATTGGATACTTCTAGCTGTCTCTACTCTGCATAAAGATCCACTAACCACAGCTAATATGCTTTATAATTTTGAATTATGGTCAGGCGATGTGGTTGATACTATGGCCTCAACTGATACCCTATTCTTTATTTTGTGCCAAGTGGGGACTTAGTCCTTAACATACTTAATGTCCATCATTCCCTTTTCCTAGCAGTTCTTCAATAGAATCACTCAAAATGCCATTTGACTAAAATTTCGCTTGTTACAAGCTTGCTACCATCTCAATTTGGCTTAATTGAAGACATTGATAAGATCAGGGATGGGCAAGTCGCGGCCTGCAGGCCACATGCAGCCCATCAAGACAGTCTAAAAATCCGCTATGAATCTAGATTTCTTTCCTGTGCATGAATAAAGATTCATCTGTATTTTTAATTATTTAGAATACAGAATCCCTTTATTAGAAAAACAAAGCACCTGTGAAAGAAATACCTCTACAAAGAGGTCTTCTGTAGAGTTAGGAGGAAAAGGTTACACAAGATCTCAGGATTTAAAAAAAAAATTGAACCTAAATTCAATTTGCTCTGTTATCTCATTACTGTTGGTACAGTATCTGAGGAGCTACAGTTTGAGCTTATTGATTTGAAGTCAGATCACAGTCTGAAGGAAATTTTTTTATGTTATGAATTTACAATATTTGCTGAGGGAAATTGCTCTTGATATTTACTCAACATATATTTGAGCATGAAGATCAACTGGCATGCATGAAAACCAACTCAAAGAATTTTTTTGCATTAAAATCAACAAGGGTAAATATAAATATAAGTTGGCTGACATAAAGGTTGTGATGAGAATTTTAGCAAGCAATCACACCTGATTTAAAAAAAAAAAATAGGAGAAAAGTGTGACAGTGTACATTTGTCTTGTTAAACTGATTTTAAAACTAACTATGTTTGCAGCTATAGATAATATGAAATTATCTATGTACAAATAATGCACACTAGTAGTCCTGCCTACAAATGTTATATAGAATAATAATCAGTTGATTGTAGCTTATAAAGAATATGAATTATCCTCTCCAAAAAATTGTTGCTGGTGTTGGAAGAAATCACACCACAGGGATGTGAATTTGGAATTGTTGGTGCAAGAGAGACAGATCAACTGGTGGAAGAGATTAGATCAGAGGTTGTCAACTCATGGCACACATGCCACAGTGTGTACGCAAAAACTTGTTAAAAAATTTGATAATATAGTAAAAAATAATTTTTTTTACAATTTTATTAAAATGCAGCTGTCTCAAACAGAATTCTCAAAATTTATTTTAATTAATTGAGTTACAATAGAAAATTGTCATGTAAAGAACACTCCTTCATTGTTGCATGCACTGGCTTTCCAAAGTTGAGATTTTGGAATTTGGTGGAATGTGTCTTTAAATATCTGGATGAAAACAATGAACTGTACGATAAAAATGAAAACTGGTTATGAGATTAAGATTTTCTTACCAATATAATGGGACATTTAAATAATTTAAATTTGAGATTTACAGGGAATTTTCTTACAATAGTTGGTCATGTATCTTTTGTGAACAAACTTTTGCATCTTTTGTCTCTATTTTGAAGAAAAAAGTTTAACATATTTTACAGCAATGCAGTAACTATCTACCAAAGTTAATAACGCTTTGAGCTAGAATAGATTAAAAAATTTAATATTCATTTTGAAGAATTAATTCAGTTCTAGGTTAAATGATTCTCAAAATGATAAAAAACAACAAAAAAACTGATCTTTGTGTATCCTTTTTCAATTTTTCTACGAAATGTTAATTGTTACCCACTTGAAATCCAAATAGGAATTTTTAACATGCAGCACCATACTAGACTGAAAAGCGAATATAAGGAACTTAATTCAACTCAAGAGATCCAAATTATGTTGAATTTTGAAAATTTGAACCGACTGGCAATTTTTCAAATTTACACGATTTGTTTGTCAGGTATTTTTGTAATTTTGGATCAACAAATGTTTTCTATTATGAACATAATGAAATCATAATATCGCTCAAAATTAACTGATATACACCTAAAACAAACTAATTGAGTTAGCATCTTCAAGAACTAATCTAAATATAGATGACTTGGTAAAAAAACTACAAATTCAAAAACCACATTAAGCAAGTACTGACTATTTAATAATAAATTAGAATTAAATGTTCAAAGTTACTCATTTTTATTTTATACCTAAAAAGTTTATTAAAAATTATTTAAAACATTTATTATCAAAAAACTTAAGTATTTAATATATTATTTTCTAAATTTTCACTTAGACTTGTATAAAGAAATATATTATTTGTATAAAAATCCCATAAGCCACAAAGTAACCTTTTTATATCTTTTTGTTTGTTGGAAAAGTTGGAAGTGATTATCAGATAAGGGCACTCTTACCAAAAAGGTTTGCCACTCCTGAATTAGATCATACAAAACACATCATTTGTTGTGTGCACAGTAATGACTAATCATACTGCAACATCAAGAACTCGAATATGTAATGTAAAAGTTAGGGTTTGTTTCACAGCTATCTTTTTGAGCCCATGCCATTTAGTAGTGTCTGCAGCAAAGAGAAACTTGAAGAAAGATGTATGTGACTGCAATGGTGTATGGAATATCAATGTGGTCAAACATATGGCATGGTATTGTTCTCAGAGGAATCCAATACTAATTTTTTATTCGTCAGATCAGTCTTGATTCCAAAACCTTGTTCTTTTAAAATATTACTGATTCTGGTAGCATAACCATTAGCTTCATTTTTAGCAGTCAGAATAACAATGCTATGATCATTGAGGGAATTTCTGCAGAAAATTTGAGGATTTCTCAAGAATAGGTAGTGTAATAATAATTCCTTCCACTTTGATATCTTTTGTCCTCCCTGCTGCATGTCCTTCATGATCAGAGGTGTATGGATAGAATGAGTTTTAAAGTTCTTGTTTCAATGAAAACTATTTATTTTTATTTTGTTACATGCATTTTTATTTATTTATTTCCAGAACCGTCACGAGTCCTCTTCATGCTCTACCTGATTTACCAGGAAACGCTGCTGTGTGGTAAGTTAAATATTTAAAATAATGTTTCCCAATTATGCATTAAAAATGTTTAATGATTATTTCATTAACATAATTTTTGATTTTTATTCTTTAAACACTTATACTATGATTTATTTTATTTTTATTTTAGTGTTAGTTTTATTGATCCACGGTACCCTGAAAATTTCATTTTTCCTGCTGAAAAATTAAAATCTGCTGTGTGAGTATTAACATCAATATATAAAATATTTGAGTAATTTTGTCATTTGTTATTAAAGTTATTATTTAAGCGGAAAATTATGTGTTAATTTCAAGTTTCTACTCAAATTTATTTTTACTTAAGAGCCATTATTGTTCTAAACCAGTGGTCTTCAAACTTTTTCAACTCACAGAACCCCTAGAACTTGAAGGTGCTTTCGTGGAACCGCATTCCGTACACATACTTCTAAGAATTTATCTCAAAATAATATTTAAAGTAGATCAACATGTTGTAGGTACTTTATGTAAAAGTAATTAAAAGAAAGTATTGCATTTATTATTCTAATTTAATTTTTTAATGTAATTTACTCACTAATATTAATTTGTACTTCAAGTGTAACCTACCCATGCATTATATTTAGTAACTGGGATATATACTAGTATTTTTTACACAAACTGTCGAAGTCTAGGTCTATTCAGATTAAATACAATCACATTACATATTCCGAGTTTTATTTGTTTTTATACTTTGTTTTCGTAGCCACTTACATTGTGAAATATATTTCACTTAAACATTAAGTTCTGAAGGGCATTAAAATTTTTATAACTGGATAAGAGAAATCTTGTGTATTTTGCATGAATTTCCTACCTAATATTTAAAAGCTGTACTTACTTAAATGTAGATTTTAACATCAACTCTGTTGATATGTTGTTCCTTTTCCTTTCTTCATTATAGGTGTTGTTTTCCACAAATGCAAAAAGGTGCATTTTCCATTAGAAAACTATTTAGTTTTGCAAGATATTGTGTTAACTAAAGAGTATAAAATTATCTTGTGGAACAAGTGTTGCAAAATAAAATTATTATATATAAATAAAATTTTCAGTTTTAATGAATGGGGTGGGGGATGAGCTTTAGATACTTGTAACTATACAAACTTCATATAGAATGTAAATTCCTTTTCAATACTAATTTATTTTTTCTCAATTTTTTTATTGAGACTCGGGGAACCCAACACAGTTTGAAGACCACTGTTCTAAACCAAAGGAACAAAATAAGACTGGTAAAAATCTGTAGAATTTTTAGCTCCTGATGCATACTTTTATGAAATGGAGAACTGTTGTATAACATTTTATCTTATACTTTTCTTTTCTATCTTACTGGTCAAATATTCTTTGATTTATTTCAAAATAGTACAGTAGTTTTTTTTCTGTTTTGCTTCAGTTTTAAAATACGTGTGGGATGTGTCTACTTTATATGTTGTACGTATAGTTGTAGTAAAGTGGTCATAGTCAGGAATTAGTGTCCAAGTGAATTCAATTTAATGATGAATTCAAGTGCTTCAAATTAATGATAGTTTTATATTAAATTATATATTATCATCAGTATTGTGGTAAATCAAAGTATTTTGTGAAAACTTTGAATTTTAAATATTTGCTCCACAAAAGAAAAAAAAAATAAAATAACAATTAGCTCTAATGCTTGTTCAATAAATGTATTTGGAGAGCTTTGATACTAGTAGAAAATAATTTACAAAATGAAAAACCGTATGAACATAAGTCGACAAAGAATGGCTATATGTCATTAAAACTATCCTAGATTATCATTGTTAATTACTTTTAAAGGAGAACATTATTTTGGAAAAATATTCCCTCCTACAACAGTATCTATGTATCAATGATCTATTATTGTAAAAAAAGAATTATGAATTTTGTTGCAGGAAGTAATTCGTAAAGTTTGTCAAAGGAAAATTCTTTATTTTTTTAAATATTCCCCAGTTACATTATTATGTTTGAATGTATTATAGAAGATTTACTTAAAATCTTGAATCAAGTTATCATTATTTTGTGCTGTTGGAACTCAGTGTTGTATAGGTATTTTGTATTTAATTCTCATGTTTATTCCCTTATTTGATTCATTTTCAGATGTGTATACTTTTTTGTTGTTCTCATTTAAATTTTGATATAGTATGTACATTCCTTATACTTATGTTGTAAATTGTTTGTATTTATTTTGGCTTTTGAAGTTGTTTCTTCTTTCATTTTTGCGGGATATACAAATATTTATGTGATGCACGTCATTTTAAATGTAATTGCAAATTAAGTTTTTAGTAATGATTGTTTGTAAAAAAAATTGGGAGTGAGATAACTTACGTAGTTTGAATTGTTGTATTCCCTTCACTTTTAAAGTTCATTGTGCTGTTATTATACTCATTCAACTAAAAACTAAATTTGTTTTTTTTTAATGAATGCTTATCTGAAATTTTAAGTAGTATGTATTTTTTGAAAAATATTGTTTATTTTGACTTAACTTGTTTTCTTTTTCATTATTTTCTTTCAGAGATCCACCAAAAGTTTTAAAACCTGGACAAACACATGTAGTAGATTACAGAAACAGAAATAATTTTAGAAGACCTCAAGTTGGTATGGCACCATATAACAAACGGGTTTCTCTTGATGCTGCTGGACATAGAATGCTTAAGTATGAATGCTTGATTTAAATTGTAAAAATACACCCAACTCTTTTTTATGTTTCTTAGAAAAACGTACAAAAAAAAAAATTGTGTAAAAAAATACATGGCACATAAGGTAAACTTAGGGATATGTTCCAGAATTTTAAAAAATCGTGTAAGATGAAAAATCCCTAAATATTTTCCCAAAAAAACATTGCAAAAAAATAATAATAATGAAATCCATGTTCATATTTATAAAACAAAAATAATTCATTTTTGGTACAAAAAAAATTTAGTCATACACCGTATGACTAATTTACACTGAACACCATATAAAAACTCAAATTGAAAATTAGGAATAAAACTTCTAACTAACAGCTATTCTTTGCTACTTGATAACAAGCATGCATGCACATTTATTACAAACTGGATCAAAAATGCTATCATCAGTAGATGTGTCAGATATATCTGGCACAATTGTTGGCTTTGATTCAAATGAATAATTTGTTAATAACTGCTTTTTTGTTGTTACAAAATCTTATTATTCTTATTGTTTTGTTTTTGTTTCTCAAGTTGATTATATTATTCTTGATATCTTGCTACTCAAGATTACATAGAAATTTTAATGCATGCTCTATGTCAGGATCATGAGTAATAGTATGTTTTCCATACCTGTAAGCAAATTTCAAGCCCTTGCTAACTAAATCAGCTGTTAATAGCTGAACCTCATCAGCATCGACTTCTTTATTATCATAAACTGTCATAAAGTCGCACGTTCAAATTGTCCTCATCCAAAGGGCATGAGTCCTCAAATTTTTTTTTGTTTAAATTCATGCTAGAACAAAAGATTTGTGTTAAAAAAAATAATTTCATTTGTGTACTGTGTTATTTCAAAATCATGTAAAAAAAGACTGTAAAAAAGAGTTGGGTGTATATAAGAAATAGTTAGAAAATTTACTTTTATATTAACTCCATGTCAGTGATTTATCACCAAAGATTTTATGAGATATGACAATCTATAGCATACCATCCTAAGAACAATTGCAAAAAATGTGTTGAAATTTGTCGTAGGTCACCAATGGCAAGGGGTTAATAGGCAGGTACACAAAATTTTATACACTTAAAAAGCTGCAAATACATAATTGCTTTTTCAATAGGCTTATTGTGTTTAAGAATTTTAAATTTTTTTTAAAAAATTCAAACTTAAAATGAGTTAAAAAATTATTCTGAATTTAAATTAATTTATTTATGTGTGGTAATGTATGTATGTATATATATATATTTAATGAAATGCACCTTTTTTTTATTCATAAAATTTAGTTGTGTTTTAAATATTTTAACTTGAAATCTATGAATTTATATTGTAATTTTACTTCACTTCATAAAGGGTGTTATCTTTGATTTTTTCCCATTACATGTATCCTCACAATCAGAAAGATTAAAATATTTAATTTTTTTTTCTTCTAATAGCTATTAAAAAAAGTTTTAAAAAAATTTCCAATGGGACTGCACATTTGTATTTTAAACCTTTGCAGACCTAGTACATTCCCCAGGAGCTGGTATCATTTTAGTGCTGCACCATATAGGCAATACCAATTACAGCAAGCAATTTTGACACTCAGTTTCCTCCAAAGAGGGAGGCGCCTGAGCTCTTGACGATGTGAACCTGTACTAGGATTTGATTTTGCCAAGAGCATCCAAGCCAAACAGACACTCTAGGGATCTTTTACATGCCGCATAATCATACAACATGGCTGCTGTCAATTTTCTGCATCATGAAAATCCACAGACTTGGGCCGTTGTTGTACCCGCAACCTTGGATGCAGAAGACCAGCGACAAACCAACCACCTCACCCAGCCGGCTAAAATTAAACATTAAAATCTAGTAAATTAAAAATCACTAGTAAATGAACTTTACTATATAGTATTTCATTTTAGATAGCTTGCAATACTTTTCATGATCCTTTCAATTTCTCAAATGTAGAACTGTATTGTTTATATTTGAACTTACTTTACTGGAGCTCTTTTTGTATTTGACTATTTGTATATAAATTTATTTGTTTCAGTTATAAAACATATGTCAGTTATGTTGTAATTCATTCTTGTAAAAAATTTTCTTCAAATATTATTTTTGAAAAAAAAAAATGCAAATAAGTTGATTTTTTTGAAGTAATTTAATTTCTTTCCTGAATAATTTGAATATGCTTTTTTTTTCTTTAGTCACAATAGGAGTGATGATAAAAATAGTTATGGAAATGTTCCCCCACCCAATGCGTATGGTGGTCGCAACCGTTATCCTTACCAGAATAGAGGTCCACCACGTGGCCCTTCCAGTCATCAACAATCATGTAAGTTCTTGTTGCTACTTAATAATATAAAAGAATTATATTCAGTCAATGAATTATTACCAATCTTTACCAAAGGATTTTATTATTTTCACAACGAAAAATGTTGAAGTATTCAACTTTTTTCTTTTATAAAACAATAGCAGGAAAAAGAAAGTATTTTTTAAGTTTTTTTCTTCAAAATTTGAATTGTGTTTATAGAATTAAAAGATTATGTAGTTTTAAATTATCTTGTTCACTTAAAAGTTAACATACTCAGCTATTTCAGGTCCATCACTTTTTTTCTCTCACTCTTTGATTTCAGTTACTGTTCCATGATGTTAAAAAAAATGGTTTTTTTATATAGATGCAAAAGATGAATAAAGTTATTTTGTGAAAATCATTCAGTAGAGCCTTGAATATCCATGATGTATTCTGTTTTAAAGTACTAATATTATTATATTTAATTTCTTTAAACATATGGCTTAAGAATGCATTTTATTGTAAAACATGTTTTAAATAAAGTTACAATTGCTTTGCTGGATAATTATTTTTTAATGAGGGCAATAAAATGGATGAATCACTTACTTGGCATAAGTAACTTTTTTTTTTTTTTTTTTTTTTTGCTGTAGAAATTATAAAATGCTTCAAACTACAAAAGAATAAATCAGACAAATGGTCTGATTTCCAAATTTTTGAAGACAAAGATTGGCTGACCGATTTTGCAGTTTTTACCGATTTGCGCGAACACTATAACAAATTAAACAAAAAATTGCAAGGAAAGAACCAATTTATAGATGAGACTTGGGGTTGTCTGAAATCATTTAAAACTCAGCTTTTTCTATTTTATAACTGCATGGCGAGGAACGATTTAACTCACTTTCCGCATTTAAAATCCATGTCACCTGTGAGTGAGAATAAACTAAAAGATTTCATTCAGGCGTTGAAAAAACTTCATGCAGAATTTAAAACTAGGTTTCAAGATTTTAAGAACATTCAATCATCGCTAGATGTTTTCTCGATGCCGTTTAATGTAGACCCAGAAAATATATCTCCAGAATTGCAGTTGGAAATTATTGAAATGCAGTGTAGTACCCATTTAAAGCAATTGTTCTTGAATTCCACAAAACTAGATTTTTATAGAGCACTGCTGAAAGCTGAATTCACAAAAATGATTGCTCACGCCCAGAAAATTATGGTGATGTTTGCGTCGTCTTATGTGTGCAAACAGACATTTTCGACCATGAAGTTGCGGAAAAACTTAATCAGAAACTGATTGACTGATGGACACCTTTTCACACTGCTGAAAGTTGCTTCGTCACAGCTGGAACCTGCTTTTGAAAATATTATGGAAAATCTCAAAAACAATTCCATATGTCTCATACGTCTAACATGTCAGGGCCTTTGAATAAAAGTTAAAATAAATATTGTATAAGGTAAAAAGTAAATTATAACATTTGTGTGTAATGTTTTTATAACACTGATTAAAAGCTTTAACACAAAATGCATTTTTCCTATAATTCTGGTTCTCCTCTAGAATTTCTTAAACTTTGTGGCCTCCCATTAAAAAAGTTTGCCCAGCACTGGACTAAATGAATAAAATTTCTGTTCTAAATCTTTAAATAAAAGATTATTAGTGATTTGTTTTGTTTGCACCACAATATTTTTACAGTCAATTAAATGCATCCCAAGTATATTCTCTCTGGTTTTCAGTTGTGAATTTGTGATTTTTTTTAAAAATATCTTTTTGTATAAAATCACTGAATATGTAATGATTTTAATTACAAAATTTATTAGAATTTTCATTACTTCAAGTTGCATGTTACTTGTTTTTCAGCTCTTTACTTATTTACAATTATTCTTGTATTTACTGAATTGTTTCATAAAGGAAAAAAAGGGTTGTGTTTTTCGTATGAACTAGTTTTTATTTATCGTTTTTTAAAAACATAGCACCGAGAAATTTTACTTCTGATTTCATACGAAAACAAAACAATATTTGTAATTGTAAATTTATGATTTTCCCCCCCCTAAAAAGTACTATTTATTTGATACTTTTTGTGAAACTTGGGATAGTGCTTTTTAGTAATTTAAAATCTACTAAACATAATTTTACTAAGCAAATTACTAGTCAACGTTAAATCTTTTTTTTTTCTCCGTATCAGGCTATAATAAAATATCAAGACGTAGCTCTTAAATTTAAAAAAAAAAATGTAAAAGTTTTTTATCGTTTTTTTTTTCTTTAATTATTTAGCATTATAATGCTTTTTTTTTTAAATAAGAAATGTATAGTTTTGAGTATTGATTCTTTTGTAGCTGTAATAAGACAGTCTAAAAAATGAAGATTTTGATATATTAATAAATGTTTTAAGAAAATTCATTGTAATGAATTATTTTTATTTTATGCATAACTTGTTATGCTGTTAAAACTTTCTATTTCTTAGTAAATATGGATTTTTTAAATTTCAAATGAGATAAAGGGGGAAAAAATATAAGAAAATCGCTGTCCTTGAAGTAAAGTATTATTCAGGTTATATTTCTTCACACACCCTCCTGTTAGAGGTTATGGAAAGTGAGGGGGGGGGGAATACTCCTAGAAGTGTTTACATTTACAAGATTATCAATTACCTAGCATTATAGAGACATCATCTACTGTTCTAAGATTTTTTTTAATGTGTAATTTTTTCTTATATTTGCTTGCTGATTGCTCCATAATATCTAATGATTTTCTATATGCAGCTTTTAATTATTATCTGGATCTTTTTCATGAATTACTAAAATATAATTCAATTCTTGTTTGGCATTTCATTTTGCTGTCTAATTTTTTTTTTTATTAGTGTGTTGAAACTAAACCTATTGGACAATTTCCTGCAATGTTCAATTAACCATTCATTTAAAGTGTGGTTCTTTAGAAAAATTTGACTTTGGGTTATACTAGATCCTAACTGAGAGAGATAAAAAGAAATGTGAATTTCTGATGTGTTATGAACAGTGTTGATATTTATTAATTTTTTTCTAGTTATGCATTTATCTTTCTTTACTATGAAAAAATTATAGCTTCATTTTTCAATGTGCTAAAGTGAAAATTTAATATGAGGATAGTCATACTATAAATATGAAACTCTTATCACAATTTATATAACATATTTTGCATCTGATTAAAGATAATTGACAATTAATAATTCATATTATTGTTTGAATTATATGCATATCTATGTTAAATTATATATGTTATGCATAATATGTTATGGCTCTCACACTTGAGGATTAAAACAAAGGTTAAATAATTATTTTATTTTTATTTATTTTCTCACATATGCATATATAGTGATATATTAATTTATTTGCTTTTTCCTATGGCTTTTTTTTAAGTATAGGAAAGACAAAACAATTCAGAATTATTATGTATAATAATTATATTATTAACAATTCTGTGTAAAAATTGTGTGACTGTGGAAAAAGCAGGATAACTGTCAAACTATAACTGCTCAAATTATTTCTAGAAAATCTGCATTTGTCTTTGTTATAAGTGATAGAAGCAATATAAATTATACTATATTTCCTTTTATTGCATTGTGAAGAGCAATTATAACCCACTTTTCCAAGTTGTCTTGTCATAAATAGGAATTATTCATGAAAGTTATAAAGTTTTATTTAATTAGAGGACATCTTTAATAGGTAGTGAATTTGGATAATTGTGTGATGTATTTGAGCATATATTGATTTCCCCCCCCCCCTCCCGCTGGGTTTAGTAGTTGGTTTGGTGCTGGCCTTGTACACCCAAGTTTGCTTGTTTAACCCAGGCCCAAGTTGGTAAATTTTCATGATGCAAAAAATCAACAGCACCCATGTCCTATGGTTTTGTGCGATGTTAAAGATCCCTAGAGTGTCTGTTTGGCTTGGGTACTCTTGGTAAAATTAAATTCCTAGTACAATTTCACACCGTCAGAGATTAGGTGCCTTCCTCTAGGGAGGAAACTGGTTGTCAAAATTATATTGTGGCTCTTGGTATCCACCTATATGGTACCACAATAAAAAGTTATACCAGCTCTCAGAGAATGTACTAGGTCTACAATGGTATTTACCAATCCGAAAACCCCATTTGAAAAAGAAATATATATATATTGATTTTTAAGGGGGGATTTCACATTCACAATATCATTTTATATACTTTTTAGTTATCATAAAGTAATTAGCTCAGAATGATTAAATTAATGTGTAAAATGTGGAATTGTGTGTACAAAGCAGAAATAAATTAGATTAATGTAAAATTCTCTCTAAACTGTGTTGCTATTAATGATTTAAAAGTTTTTGCAAAATGCTGTCCTCATAACTTTTTCCCATCAATTTTTTACTTTTATTTATTTATTTGAAAAGTAAAATCTTTTTTCCCCTTCTGACTTAAGGGTTTAACATTACTTAAGTTTTAGCTGTAAAAATTTATAATATTTATTTTGTATTAGTTAACATGTAGAGTTACTTATAATTAAATCTCATTGTTTGACCATGATTCAAAATTTTGAGGTTCATATCACTTGTGTTACTTCAAAGTTTGATGTTAATTAAAAGGAAAAAATTTTTAAAGATTTTGTATATTACACTGCTGTTTATATTGAGAAAAATTTAAAATAGGGGACAAGTAGCACTAAACAACTTAAGATGGAAAAAATTTTACTTTTTTCTAATTTTTCAAAAGTTATGCATAATTTTTATTTATACACTGCAGGAATTTTAAAGTTTAAAAAAATATTTTGCTTAACCATAGGTAAAAAAAAAAAAAAAAATTATTTACTATTTTTCAAAGTATGATTTAGGGGTTCTGGTAATTGATATAAATATTTGACAACTAAGAAATTTTTATTACTTTGTTATATTTCTTTTCATTATTAAAATCTTATTTGTCCCTCTTAAGCATTGTTATAGTATTTGATTGAAAAAATTACTTTGTGTACCTGTCTTCTGTTTTTATGGTTTCCTTTTTAACTATGTTGCATATGGCCTACGCATTGTATTATTAATTCTCATTTAGTAGGAATTGTAAATATGGGAGGGGGCGTATTGTTGTAGTAAACTTTTGATTTTATAATATATAATTGTTTCAGTAAAACTTATGTCAAATTATAATACACACACACACACAATTGGGCCTACATTTAACAAACTTCTATTTTGCGAATTTTTCTATTTTTCAAACTTTTTTCTTCAACCAAGAACATTTTACTATTTTCTTTGTAAAATAACCTCCAAATAGCAAAGTGTGTTTTCTATTTAATTAACTTTTTTTTCTTCTGGTTCGATTTTTTTCCTCCTGTTTTTTAAAGTATTTCTGAACATCTGACTCTCTCTTTGAGCACATTTAATTGTGATCAATGACCTTGAATGGATGTACTAGGTCCCTAACTCATCAAGAGCAATAAAATTGCCATAATTTTTCAAACAAAAAACCCAAGCAAAATTAACAGATTTTACCAACAATTAAATTTAATGATGCATATGGTAATGTATGCTTAAAATTACTGACTATAAGAAAATGTATATTCAAAACTACTTGTAGGTTTAAAAGTAAAAAATTCATTACTTATTAAAAAATTCATTAACTTCAATATAAGATTTTTTCAAAGTTGGAAATACCGTGTATTCTTGGACAATATTTTTTTCTTCTTGTTTTCCTTGCAGATTTCTTTTAGATGTATAAGATATATGAAATAAATAGATATTAATTCACAAAAATGAGTGAAAAACTACTTTTTTATAATATATGTTTAAAAATTTTATGTGGTTTATAAAGTATATTAAAAAAGATGTGTGAATCTCTATTTAATGAATTTTCTACATAACAAACAGTTTTTCAGGACTTAGCGACTTCATTAAATAGAGATTCGACTGTAGTTGTAACTAATTAAATCTGATTTAACTAGGACTTGTTTATTTGAGACTTAGAAAAAACCTTCAAAAAACCAATGTGATAAAGGTGGGGGGAAAGTAGTGGTTTATCTCATTATTTGACTTTGGTTCTTTAATAGATCCTCTGCTGACAAACAGTCCTTTGGGCAGTTGTGATGTGTTATAAATTTAACTAAAAAGATTTTTATTTATTTTTTATTGAGAACATTTATAGCCTGGTGTACCACAAAGTATCACTTTGTGATGTGTGGTTCCCACTTACTTATGTAAGTGGGAACCACACATCACAAAGGAAAGAAGGATTAGAACACAAACATCCATGCCTCTTCCAGGATTCAAATCCAGGCCCTACCGCACTGCATTCAGCATCACTAACCACTATCCCCTCAGGGGGCTCACCTTCTTTAGGTGAGTACGGGTGTCACAATCCCGAGGTGCCCTAGTGATCTTTTCCTTTTCCCACGGGGTTTACTGTCTTTGGTAAACACGGGCTTCACGAACCCGGGGTACCCTAGTGATCCTTCTCTATTTTCGACCCTCTTTCTTGTCATTCAATTCATTCTTTCTTTCTCTTCCCGTCTAGACCACAGATATTAAAACAAATGTTTGGCGCAGTATAGCCGAAATCGGCTCTTGCGCCAATAAACCCCCAAATCACTCACTCACTAACCACTATACTGGATGGGCAGTTAATTTATTGTGTTTGGGAAGGGGGTTATTGTCAGCTGTACTATCATTCTTGAGAAGTTGTAAACTTGGTTGCTGACTTTAAATAAGGATGAAACATTTTATGGAAAATTTAAATACTATTTATTATTTAGTGATAGATTCTTAGTTGATTTTCCTTCACTTTTTAAATGTATCCACTGAAAATCTAAATTTTTAACATTGAGTGACTGATTATTATTTTCTTGAATTATTTCATTTTGTTGTTCAAATTCTATATTTCTTTCTTTTTTTTTGAGAAAAATTTTTTGAACTGCATTCATTATAAATTTTATCATATTTGTGAGATTGTGTTATTTTTATGTATTAATCAAGTAATTTTTAGTGATATATTTTTTTTGTCAAGGAAGAGGCTGTATAGGGTATTTCCCTGCAAGCAGCCCAATATAAACTAGCCTTTGCAGAAGAGTTGGCCAGGGAAGCATAATAATAATCTGTGTGTGAACCTTAATTTTTACAATTCTGAATATTTTTAAAATGTGAGGTGCAATAATGTGTTGTGCACATTGAATCATTTCAGTTATGGAGCTTAATTAGGGACCATAAAAGCAAATTTTTTAGATGGTTAATATATACAATGGTATACGTAAAACCAAAAGGATTAATTATTATTAATTTAGAATTTATTTGGAATTTAACATATCAAGTCAGGTCTTAATTTTTGTAGGTACTGGTATTCAAGTTTTATGAACGCTTTTTGATTTTGTGCAGAATAGATTAAGTATTTTATTCAGAGAAGAATCCTAAATCAACTCAAATCTGCAGATTTAAGTGTGTGGTACGTTTTGCTACTTATTTTATTTATGAATGTATAGAAAAATATGCAAGTTTTCATGGCCTCAGAAACCAATTCAAGTCTTAAGTTTATTTCTATAAAAACCCAGTTGAGCATTTATAAAATTTTAATCAGGCCTTTTGCTCTTTATGGAAGTGAATGTTGGACCCTCAGTACAGCAGAGGAAGAAAAGTTGCTCGTTTCTGAAAGAAAAATCTTAAGGAAAATCTTTGAACTTATTCAAGAGAACAATGAGTGGTGAATTATTTACAATCACAAAATTTACAGCAAATACGACGGGAAAGACATTGAGAGAACTATAAAAGCATCACTTATTAGGTGGCTGGGCCATATGTTCAGATATGCCGATGCTTTTCCTACCAAAACAGTAACTTTTTCGAAAATTGAAGGGACCAGCCGTAGAGGACGACCACCTACTCGATGGTTAGACGATGTTGAAAAGGACCTCCAAACTAATGGGAATCAACCGATGGAAGGCCATCGTGACTGTTAGGGCCAACTGGAGGAGGATCAGCGAGTCAGCCTTGGCCTGCAAAAGGCTGTTTAGCTGATGAAGAAGAATATGCCTATATTCATGAGCCTTAAGTTCTTTTGATACTTAGTGTTGATAAACAGCTTATGTATAACAAATAAAATATGACAACAAAGGGAGAATCGACAGATCTTTAATATTTTTAGGGCTAGTTTAGTAAGTCATGAATAATATGGTCCCATGCGCTCCCTCCCCTCTGCTTTAAGGTGGATAAAAATCCTAATTTAATTCTTACATTTTTGAGCATCAGAAGCTCTAGCACGTCTTTTCAGCAATCTTGTCACATCTGCCGAACTTCCAGCAGCATAGCTAATATCTCCCCTCATCCGAACGACGTCATCTGTTTTCACTACAAAAAAAATAATAAATTGAAAAAATTCCCATATTAAAAAATAATAAGGCACGTAAGTTTGTTAGCGGCTTTCTCTCTCTTTTTTTCAATCCCTCGTCCTCCCCCGAAGGTGGTCAACCCACGAAGCGAGGCCTACACACACTGCGGAGATGTATATCGGACAGGGCTAATTATTAATTAACCGGGAGTCCCGTTCGTACACATCCAAGCCACTTCAGCCGGGATGGAGAGATAAGAGAGAGAGAGAGAGAGAGAGAGGGATCCAAGGTGACTCACGTTTTCAGGGCGCATGATGTTGCTATCTGCAAGGATGAATGGCCCGCCTCGGAGTCTGGTTAGCAACGGCATGTTCCGCAGCTTAGGGCGCCCTTTTTGGAGAGCCCTTCTCGGTGCACGCTTGCCGCGGATCGATGCGCCACCGTACCGGGACACTCTACGCCCCTGGCGGTCGGTCCATGGACGCGTTGCTATGTTTGTTAGGTTGCCTTGTAACGTTAATTTTTTATTATTTTTGTTTTTCAGTTTTGTTTCTCGAACGAGGAAGAGAAAGGTCGTTGTATTAAATTGGCTACATAAAGGGCAATTAAGAGTACTAACTGAATTCTCGCGTATCGGGAAGGTGCGGTTTTTTAAAAATCACGCTCCCAGTTTTACTTTTTATTATTATTTTGTTTGCTATCTGTTCAGTTTACGAAGTCTTTTGTTTAGCTGTAGGATACGCGATCGTATTTTGCATTTAAAAATATTTTGAGGCTGTTTTGCTTTTTTCGGATTTTTGTGTTTGTTTTGTTGTTTCTTGTTTCAAGGCTCTCTTTTATGTTAAGGTTTATACATTTTTATCTGCGACGATTCGGTTCTTGAGACTTTTAGTTTCTAAAATTAGCGCATTGATAGTGAAAATTTAAAGCGTTAGAAATGACTTACAAGAAAAGAAACATTTTTTTTTAAACTGGAGCTGAGATGTGTGTATTAAGTCAAAGTGTTTAAGATATCTTATTAAAATTTCGATGCTTGTGTGATAATAAAATGTTTTTATACTAAAAACGTATTTCATTTTATAAAAAAGGAAAAAACTACATTTTTTTAGATGGATTCCTTAACATACGTACGTAAAATAACAGTCCTATTTTAAAAGCTATTCTTATGTTCTTTGATTTAATTTGTAAAAATAAAAATGTAAACATTAACCCAATATGTCTTCAAAGAATCGGTTTAAACCTTCAAAATACGAATACTAAAAATACTACAGTTTTTGAAAAAAGTGAAAACATGAAATGGATGTTTGATAAAGAGACGCATCAGGCTGACCATTTGGCCGGAACATCTGCTCATGCACCTCAGGGCCCAAGGTGACGTATACTGAGACGGGCGCAGTAGGCCTTGGCCCTCATGGGCTACTCCGCTGAGTTAAGTTTAAGAGTAAAGAGAAGATCAAAAAATTTTCATTTTATGATCAACACAAGTAATATATTTTCGGAAACAGTTTTATAAAATGAAGATGGTGAAACATAATGATAGAGTAACACACTTGTGATTGCAGTTTTCGAATCAATTTCACTTAAGATTGCCTTGTAAAATAACGGGAGTTGCGATTTTTTAAATCCAACTGGGACCTTCTGTCCTCATGTGATGTGGCAATTTATAAGATAAGGAACAATTCAAGCCTGATCATACATTTTAATACCAATAAGATTTATTGATTATCAACGTAAGCTTAACATAACACAAAATCGCGAGATCAGTATAGTTCATTCAGAATGAAGACAGCGTTGTAACGTGGCATTATTTGACAACGATGGGAATTCGGTGTTATTAATATCAAAGACTAATGCTGCTATATTATTATTGAGTTTTATCGAAACTGGTAAAAAACTCAAATTAACGTGCTATTTTATTTTTCATTTTAATAAAGATTAAAATCATATATATTCCAAAGTTAGGATTAAATTATTCTGTTATTATGAAGTAATCAAAACTAAATGTTGTTTACTAGATCTAAATGATTTTTTTCTTTTAATTAAGAATTTATTTGGGAATGTCAGGTTGGTATTTAACAAGCGTGGTGCGGGAGCGATTTAAAAAAAAGTTATCTATAACTGATTCAATTGAATGGAAAATAGTTATAATATTATAAATATAGATTTGTTAAAATTAATTTCGACTTTATTCTTGAAACATTATCTATGCATTGAGGAGTTCAAAATCCTATTCAAATGTTTTAAACGTAACTTTAAAAATAGTATCACTGAATTATTTGTGTTGTAACATCTTCCCCTATGATATACAGGGATGTTTTAAGGCGCGGGCCAGGTGCCACGTCTTGTTCTCGACTCTGTCTCAATAAGGTCATGTTCCGAATAATTTTAAGCATCAAATGTTATTTCTGGACATATTCTCCCCGAAACACTGAAAATTTGGAACTGTGCGCCAACTAGCAATAGTTGCAAGACTATGCTGTTATGCCATGTCTGCCGTCCTTTGTTTAGGACGAGTTGATTTATACCATTATTCATTTAGTCTAAAGGTGGCAGTAGGTCGAGTTGATTTGTACCTAGGTTTATGAGTTTGCGAGTCAAGCAAATTTATTTGTAACAGGTTACTGTTTGTGCGAGTATTTGACAACGTATGTTATATACCAGTGCCGGTTTACCCATTGAGCGCTTGGGGCGGGCACCCAGGGGACCGAAAGGGCCCGGATAAGCTGGACTTAACCAGGTTTTCTGGTAATAAATTTTGATCCGCCAGTGCGAAGGTAGCCCGTAGTTCTTCTGCACCCAGGGCCCGAAATGAGCTTAAACCAGCACTGTTATATACTATCTATATAAAAGAGTCGCGGGTGGAGCCTATTTTTGCATAGGGGCCTCAAGAAGTTTTAAAATGTCGCTGATGACGCCTTTGCGTAACGCGTAATATTCGTATTAAAATATGTCAATACCAGCTTTAGACATAGTTGAATTGAGGATTGTTTTCATTTTCTTTTGCATTAACTAGAGAAATTCATTTTTATGACATTATAAATTTTAGCAAAACTTGCTAATCTGTTTAAAATGTAAATTAAAATTTAGTCATAGAGATAAGAAATTTAATTCCTAAATATATAAGATATTCTATGTTTTCCTTTTTTTTTTTTAGTTGTGTTATCTGTGCTTTCATTATTTCCATGCTTTTGTATCTGTTACAAAACGGCGAGTTTTATTTCAATTTCGCTAGATAGAAGTTTTTGCCTTCTGCCCAAGTCTGCTATTACCACTATCGCACGAAAAAGGGAAGGGTGGGGGAAAAAACATCTCATTTTAGTATCTTCCCTCAGTACAAATAAAAGTGAAGCTTAAATAAAATTGAAAACGATGTAGATATGGAATACCTTCGCGCTTATCTTATTTTCAGTATACGAGACTTTTTTTCGCGCGAAATGATCTTTAACAAAAACTGCTGCTATCCTTTGACATCATAAAACTGTGTTCAAGTGACTGGGAGAAAAAAGCCCGGGGTATTCGCCAATCCCGAAGAAACTTTCCTACAGTGGTAATTGGATCGCAATGAGATCGCCTCGCTAGTTTTCAAAAGATGCCAAGGAAGTCCGGCTGTATTCCATTCCACAATATATATATCCCCACTGATATATATGCCCTTTTTGTAAACAGAAAAATATACTATTTTTTTCATTGTTGTGTTTTCGGCGGCGGGGCAAGAAAAATATTTTTTTTATCGATTTCCATTGAAACAACAGTTTTGCTTTGTGTATTGTGTTATTTATTTTTTATTCCCTATCATTTTTCCTTCCACTCTCAATCCTATTGCTTCGAACTCAATGACTGCGATTTCTTTTATATATGTTTTGTCTTCTTCTGTCCTCGGTTCGTTGTGGATTGAGGAAGTTGACTGGAAAACATTTATCCTTCCTTAGGAAGATACACAAATGTTTATCTTCTTATTTTTGTTGTTACGATGCGTTTTAAATTTTTTAAGCCGATTGGGCCTCTTGAGGAACTGTGTTTTAGTTGAAATTTCAAGTGGTATTGACTATCCAGAATAATTTTATCACAAAATGGAATGTTTCTTAACCTTAGCATTGACGTTCTTTGCTAGTAGTACTAACAATACTGCGTTTTAAGTTTCTTTAGAATCTGTCAATGATTTCAGATTTCCGTAACTGATGTTACTTATTCGCCCCTTCCCTTGCCATAGACTTCTGTTGTTAAATTTTGTATGTTTTGTTTTGATAATTATCAAAATAATGACTGCAATTTTCTTAGTAATTGAGAGTTTGTGGCATTTTTTGCAATCGTTATAAAGGCCTTTAAGAGTTGTGTTACATTGCAATTTGTTATAAATTATTTTTTTATAACGAAGTACAAGAGTTCTCGAAAATTTATTCCTTTCAATTTACAACATCATATAAGTTTCCAATAAGGAGTTAGTTTTCTACGTTTTTCATTTTAAGGAAAAAACCTCAAAAAAAGACATATATCACTTTAAAAAATGTCAATTAAGAGATAATAGCTTTTATTGAAAAATTTTACGTAAGTTACTTTCTTGAATGAATTAGTTAAATTAATACAACCTCCTTAATGTTTTTTTTTTAAAATTTCGATTGCTTTGAAAGATAGAATTCTGTTTTAAAATAGTCTGTTGACCATATTTTGTGCGAAAGTAGTTTTTGTTTTAACTATTGCTTCAATGATATGAATTGTAAAAGAAAAACTAGAGAAGTAAAATAAAAAGGGTACAGTACGTAATTAGTTTTAGTTTTTATATAAGTCCAGTATACGTTAAAAAATAGAGGTCATAAAACTTGAAAGTTTAGAATGATTGGAATCTTCAATACGACATTTTATAATCTCGATTTTTTTTAATGACAAATCTTTTTCCGTTTGATATAAATAAAATGAAGAGCTTTTCAGATTTAAAATGCTAATTGGATATTATTTGAGCTTATTATCATTTAAGTAAAAACAAGTTAGTTTTTATTTCTTCTCGAAACGTTCAGTAACATTTCATTTTTAAAAACTTCCCTTGCAATTAAAGTATTTCTCCTGTATGAATGTTTAATAGCTCTGTGTAGATGAATTGTTTGTGAAAGATATAAAGCTGAGAATTTTAATTTCCATGTATCCTCATTTTCTCATAAAAGTAATTATTTCTTTTGCGTGAAGATGAACCACCACATTATCTCACACAACTCATTACTAATTAGCATTTGACAGGAAGACAGACATTAACACCGAACCTTTTAAATACACATTCACGGACGTATTCCTAAAGAATGGCTCTTCCAACTTACAGATCTGACCACTTACTGTCATGGGTCCTGATGACTTTGTTTGATCGATTCCAGCACTAAAAATGTTCATCTGCCTGACCTTTCAAACAGACTGGAGGGAGAATTTAGTTCTAACTATACATCTGCAACTGTATCAATTGCCGCTAACAATTCGATAAGAGTGGCTGCAGCATGAAATCAGTGAAGCGGAGGACCTTCGACAGTCGATGATGATGATGAAGGTGGGGTGTAGAGAGAGAGAGAGACAAAGTCTCGTAATTACGATCATTACGGTGAGAGCACTAATTACTGGATAACTCTCTTCCCCGGTTGTAGCGATTTACGCTGTCAGCCGCCGCGTACGGCCCGATGCACCCGATTCTTGAAACCGGATAAAGGCCCTCTCCGCCCCGCCAATCTATATCATCCTGGAAACTCGCTGCTGCCGCTGTCCAAGAACATGAAGTGGCCAATTAGGGAAGGCTTCCACTGTTGCATTGTTTGGCACGGAAGAAAATGAATGTCTTCATTTGCAGTCAGCCGCTAACGATTCGCCTGTAGTAAGTACTGAATACGATTAAAAAGGCGGCTGGCATCTAAGTGGATGGAACACTTCTGAGCTCGAATGTCTTAAAACTGGAAGAGGAAAAGATATTCCAAAGAAAGGAATTTTCAAAAAGAACTTAACCACTTTCGGTATTGTTTGAGGGTGGTTTTGAAACACTCGGAACTCTACTAATTATTCGGATGCCACGAGTTAGTCTTTTGTTGTGGAATAGGTAGATGAGGAGTGGATGTGTCATCAGATCGCTTCATCGCTTCGAATCTTTCATCGTGAAAGGGAAAATGTGCCCCTTTTTTTCCCCTTCCCCAATGAGAGCTATTTTGCGTTCGGCTTTTCTAGGTATGTTAAGAGGCGTTTTTGTTGGGGGTATTTTATTAGAGCTGAAACTCTTCTGCACTTGGAATCTTTTTGTATGTTTGTTGAAATTAGTTTTGGTAAATTTATAAGAGGTGTGGTTTGGAACTAAAATATGTATGATTTTTGAGTTAAGTATTTTCGCTTTTAAAAGTGCTTCTGTTCTTTTCTGATTTGTATGTTTATAACTGTTTCTGCATGTGATAGATAAATTGAAATCATTTAGTTTATCTGTTGTGTATAATTCTAAGTACACAACTTTGAATAACTTGTAAATTTCATGAGTTTTGAAATGGTGGCTCCGATTTTCTGAATATAAAAGCAGTATATACACAGTTGGACCTCAGTTTATCGAAGTCGCTAAATCCCGAGAAAAAAGTTCGTCATGAGAAAATTTGTCAGAAATTCATTTTCAATATACTTTATGTGCTTGGTTCCAGGAAAAAGTTCGTAAATAGAGAGGTTCGAATGCAAAAAAGCATATAGGTATATGCTTTTTTGTATTGTTCAGAAATGAACTTGTAATTGAATTACTTTTTATTCAACATTATAATTTTCTTAACCTCTTAACTGCCGCTGACGTTAGATGATCTCGCTCTACCAGTGCGTTAACTGCTTCTGGCGTATGTATGTCTTTCCGGTATACCATCCTTTTAATTCCGTTGCTATCGGCAAAACTATTCCGAAGGCTTTGAAATGCAATAAAATGACCTTGATAGTGTTTGCGTGGGATTCTGTTATTTTTGAGAAAAATTTGCGTATTTGTACTTTTTCTTTTCTCCTCAATATACAGCATACGTGTGCCTATGCAAAAAAACAGGCACCGAGGAGTAACTTGTAATCTACAACTGAAGGAAAGTAAAAAAAAATATATTTTCCTCTCCACTGTCTTACTTTTAATTTTGAAGTCTTACTGTTTGTTAAAAATATAAAACTTAAGTTGTTACATTACTCTCTCATAGCAAAGGATCGTTGTCGGTACAGTAATTTTGGAAGTAAAAATTTTCCAAACTAATACCCAGCGATTATTTTTTTATTTATCTTTAAGTTTCGTATTATTCAATCTTTGTGTTATAGTACTATGCGAAAGGAGAATATGACTACTTGATATACAGCAATAAAAAAGACCGAAAAGTAGATTAATTTAAGATTGTCCAGCAATATATTTTAATAAGGAAATATGTAACGTTAGTTAATACTGCAACATATGCACATGGTCTGTGATGACTGTTTAAAACTTCCACTTTTATACGAGTAGACGCATTTTTTAGCTTTTTATATTAAATACATATTTATTTAAATATATTTCAAACAATATCTCAGTCTCTCCCTTACCCTGTCTGGTTTCTATAATTTAATCTAAGAAAATATAAGTTTTTTGAAGGAAAATAATCTTTTCCACTTATTTATTTTATTACTTAAATTGAGTCTAATGCTCAACAACCTATAACTATTAAAATAACAAATTGAAATTGTTTTCAGTGCGTATCATGTTATGAATTTCTGCTGTATTCGTGATCAAAAGAAAGAAATGTCCCCCCCCCCCTACATCAACCGCGATGCAGATTGCAGCACGTGCAGACCCTCTGCTTAAAACAGTGAGGGGTGATGCGATATATCTGTATACAATACTCCCGCGTAAATTTAACCATGGGACGCGAGTGGAAAATACAATGAAACGGAAACCTTGCCCGCATGACACGAACCCGTGCCATCATGCATAGCGCGTGCAGGTCTTGTTATCGAGTTTCGTTTCTATTTTATGAACTGCCATTGATTCCTCAGATCCAGAAGGTGATACCATACTTAAATAAGGAGGGGTGCAGTGGACTTTTTGTCCCTTTAGGTGTCCATACCTCTTTATCATCGTTCTAAAATAGAAGAATACTGAACATGATTTTATTTTATCCACGTTTCTTTGGTTATTTGCTTCTTTTAGCTTAAAAATCGAATATAAACTTTGTTTAGTTTTAGGATTTTATCAAAATAATTAATCTTACGATTTTTTTTTTTTTTTTTAAATTAACAATTGCATTTGGTAAGACGTTATTTATTTCAGACTGTTTTTGCCAAATGTACCTGAACTCAACGTTGAGCATATTTTGAGGCTGAAAAATGTCACAATTTTCGTGAAGATTTGCAACATTATACTTCATACATCTGTGAAATATAGTGAAAATACTTTTTTTTTATTTATTTTAACACTAACTTAGGATAGCGAGCCAGAATATAATAATATTTCAGTTCTTTTATATCTGGAAAAATGTTACGAATTATAGTCCTATTCTTTAATATTAAAGGAAGATATCCTTAAATTTGATAATATTTTGTAGAATGATTTTTGTAAATACTTTAAAACAGAGGTTCGCAAACTTGTTTATCTCATAGATCCCTAGCCTTGTTTTTTGGTTTTGGATGAACCCCTGCTTACCTAATATTGAATTTTTGCAAATTTACCAACTTAAATGTCTTTTTGACAGCTGGTACTACTACTACGTACTTAAAAAAAAAATTATATTTCTAACTGTAGGGAAGTACAGTGTTTAAGACTTAATTTAATTAATTTAACATGTGCTTCTTAAAATTTAATTAATACAATAAATAACTGAACAACAAACAAATGCTTTTAATGGTAGGGATGAATCTGGTGTTTCAATAACAAATTTTCAACATTTGCTATCAATCTTGTCAAGTTTAACCTTAAATCTCCTCTGTTAGTAATGTCCGATCCCCTCCCTTCCCCCCTTTTTTTATTTTGGAGATTGGCAACCACGCTGAAACTCCTGCACACTAGAAAAAGCAATTGAAAACTTTCTCACGGTATTCATAATTTGGGACAAATAACAGGTATGTCTTGTGAAAGCCAAAATTGCCGATATCCGTTTCTAAACTTTACTTCCAGATCTTTGTTTAGTGCCTTTTTTTTATCAGTTCCTATTTTTTTTCTATGTTACTATAAAAATTCTTTGCCTACTGTGGTAATTACCATAGTCAAAGCATTCTCAAACCTAGTTTCAAAATCTGAATAAAGGGTATTTAAATGTTGAACGTAGACTAAAATGTCCTGACAGATTTTCCATGACAAGCTGAGAAAATTCACGACATCCAATATTATACTTCGTTAGCTTAATTCTGGAGAGAAACGTTGAAATGGTCCTTGTTTTAATAAAATTTATGCTGTCGCTTTGCAATGAATCTGTCTGTATAAAGTCTGTTGTGAATAAATCTGTTAAGCAGGTAAAATATGGTTTTCAATTGATAAAATTTTCTTTTAAAATTACATTTACGATCTAGTTCAATGAGAGCCACTACCATACCCTTCCCTCTCATTTACACCTTGTGGACCACCAAATTATTTTTTCGATGACGTGGACCCTCTGAGGTCGTAATAAACCACAGGGGGTCGATATAAACCACTTTCGGAATCACTGCTTTGAAACTTAGACGAAACATATGTGTAATATTAGTTCTTGAATTCAAACAAAAAAATCGCTCTACGTACTTTTGCATCAAATTTATTGGTAATCACTCAGTAGCCTTTGATGATTATATATGCTTTACAAAAAAAATTTAACGATATCTGTTATGTTATGATTTTGCTCTGGAATAATAGTTATTTGGATTCATTACTAAAAGTTACAGAAGATTCTCCCCTCCCCTTACCTTTCATCGCTTTAAAAGTAGAAAAAACTATGCTGTTTTGTTTGCGTCCATTTTTGAATTTCATAAAACGCCCATTAAAACAACAATATTCCATCTACCAAAAATCTTCTTTTATTGATGCATTTTCTATTTTTATTTTCATCCCTCTCCCTCACTAAAACTGCGTTCCCTTCTTCTCTTTGACTTTTCTTTTTTTAATACTTATTTATTTCTCTCTTCTTTAAGTTCTACTTATAACTGTAGCTTTTCCTTCCCATCTCTATCCCTCATCTTTCCTAGCCGGCATTTAATAATATTGGAAGCGTAGTTCATTACCGCTCAGAAGAGGGAGCTTCAAGTGGGATCTGAGAGATCCAATATCTGTGAGCGCCCGGCGTTTTTTTCTCTGTTTCTCTCTATTTTCTTCTATAAAGGCAGTGCTGAAATTGTTCAACAGTTAGGATGCCGTGATATATAATAAGGAATCTGGAGTTTTTGTCCTGAATTTTTTTAAATATATTTCGAGATATGATCAAATTTGTTTATCTATATTGAAATTTCGTAAAAGTTTTATTTTAATTGTGTTTAGAAAATGTTTATTTGCGATTTTTTGTTTAACCCTAGGTCCTTTTTTTTATTTGTTTCAAAGATGATCATTAAAATGAAAGGAGTTGTAAAATGTATTGCATTTGTTCAGATATTTTACAATTAGTTAAATGGCATCATTATTCTTTGAACATTTTTCCGGTACTGTAGTTTCTTTTGTACTTTTATATCGCTATGTATTGCATTAACAAAATATAAAATTCTTATTTAGAAATATAGTAATTTAAAAACATTTCCTTATTCCGTTCAGGGTCGTAGATATTTCTTAGTATAATGATTACACTAAAATATCTACGATTCAATAAGAATATTTGTGATGATTTTTTTTTTCGTATTGTTTTGCTTTCTATGCAATAACTACTAAATAAGTAGATTAGATCGTTATCCGTGGAAGAAAGTGAAGCTTTTTGTTTATATATAAGGGCATATTTTAAGGCATCGTTTTTTTACCGGATTTTGAATATACGAAAAAAATTGGATAAGCATTTGATTTTGTTAGTACATCACTCAATGCATTATTTTTGAATTCTTAAGGAATATCGGTTTCACTACTTAACGAAAGTGACAGTTTTTTAGTGACCGCGGTAGCCTAGTGGTCATGGTCACGGGCTTGTGGTCGGCGTGTCATGATTTTGAGTCTTAGTACCTCTGAAGACCCTGTGGCCTCGGTAACCTAGTGGTCAAGATCACGGATTCGTGGCTGGCATGTCATGAGTTCAAGCCTTGTACCGCTGAAAACCCGCCTTGCAGAGGGGGCCGATGCACGTTAAATCTGTCTAGGCTCAAAAGTCCTCCCATTGTTGTGGTGTCGAAGTTCGTAGAGGGGGAGTGCCAGCTCAGATGTCATCCCCGTCACTTGACCGTGGTTCAAAATTGCGAGGTCCTTCGCCAAGTCCTCTTGCAGCTTTACAGTGCTACGTAAATAAAAGTGTCACTCTCACTCACTCATCACTGAAGACCCATCAAATAGAGGGGCTGATGCACATTTAATCTGTCGGGGTTCAAAGTTTTCTCATTGGCGTGGTGCGGTAGTTTGGAGAGGGGTTGTCTGCTGAGGTGTTGTCTTCGTCATTTGGTCATGGTTCAAAATTACAAGGTTCGTCGCCAGTAGCTCACGTGTTGCTATCTAGGGCGACATTTTTTTAGTTCTCGCTCACTATGATAGCATCGTGTAAAAAATAATAGTCTGTATACAGTGCTAAAAATAAGAAATTGAAACATTTTTGCTTAAAAAAAAACTTCTATACTTATTTAAAGAAATTGTTAAAAATCTGTTATTTGTGCACATACCTTATTTTTCATGTTTATCTGAGAATTTGCTTCATTATATTTTTCGCTTAAAAATGTATTAATTCTTATTCTGTTGAAACCATCTCTAGCTTTGATTAATTTAATTCTCCTTTTCATCTTCTCATGACCTTTTTTTTTTTTAATTACATTTATCACATACTCGCCATTTTATAGATTAATCCCAAAGCATTTTGAAACATAGTTAACTGTCTGCAGATAAATAATCGAACGCAGTATTATAATTGTTCTAATTGCCTTGGGGGTAAAAAGCAAAATGAAAATTCGATTTGAGAAAGAATTGATTCATATTTAATGTGTTTGTGTTGTGTAAATAGAATAAATAAAGATTAACAAGCAGCGTTGTTATTTTCATATTCTAATTTAGTTTTTCGCATCCTAATTAGCCAGAGACAATTTTCTTTTAATTTTAATGAGAGAACAGAATTAAGATCTTTAAATGATGTTTGAATGCGCTTTATTAATTTTTTTCTTCCTTTTTAAAGCGTTTTTAATATTTTTAATTGGCATTGTTCTCATTAAAATACGAAGGAAATAAATTAATGTTAAGTATATAAAACGTGTCAGGATTCTCTATTAAATAAATTTTTTTTTATCTCTCCATTAATATTTCATTAACTAGGCCGTGGTAATTTATTACCAGTAGTTCTAACAGCACTCTGTCCACTTGTGGGATTGACATATAGTGTTATTGATGTTGCAATCGACGTGTCCAAAATTATACAGTCTTTTGGCCCCCTGCCTTTTAGATCAACCCCTTGGCTACTGAACATGTCAGAGATAAATAGGTGTTGAAGGGGGGGGGGATATTTATAGCGTAAAATAAGGTTTTCCCCAATAGAAATAACATTCTTTATTTCTGACGCTTAGATTTTGGTTATCATTAGTTAATTTTTTTGTTTATTTTAGAAAAGCAATAAAAGTTTATGCACTTTAATTTTTTTTTTTCAGAATTATGAAAGCGAATTTTCCTTCTTACTCTGATTATTTTATTAATTGTGTCTTGAAGTATATGTTAATCTTAACATATATTTCAGATTAATGAATTTTTTTTTTGTTTTTAAGCAAATATTGAAGAAATTTTTTTTATTAAGGGGACACAGTACGATTCAATTGACAAAAATCAAATCTAATTTTTTTTTTTTTTTAGCCTAAATAATTCTTTATATACTTTTCTATATCCTCTCAAAATTTGAAAGTTCTAATCTCAAAAAACGCAGAATTATGATAGCTTTTACGTTCGTTTTTATTCACATCCCTATGTCAAATCAAAACTTTAAACTTACTTATCTCGGAAAGATAAAATAACTAGTCTGTCTTCATTTAAAATGCTAGGGCTTTTTTTCTATTGTGCCTAATGCTTTGATTTTTTGTTTTACCTATTGCTAATAGTAACAAAAGTTGGTATGCATTTTTGAATCAAAGCAGTACTTATTTTTTAAAAAAATAATTGAACTCAGAATTTATGCATTTTTTAAGGAATTTTTAATTAGCATTCACAAAAAGAAGTATTGTACGAATGCCAATCATTTTATCGCAAAATTCGTACCAAATTTTGTTATACATAGTTTGACGTACTTGTAAATCAAATTTCATGTGTGTAAGTAAATTTTTGTTTCAGGAGTAGCATGTTAAAATCATTTCACAAATTTTAAATTTTTTCCTCAAAAATTAAATGCTAGCTTTTTATGAAATTTTGAGCACAAATCTGTTTTACATAGTATACACACGTAGAAGGCAACCAAAATAAATTTGAAAATCCTTAAATTAAAAGTTTTTGCGTAAATCAAACCATGTCGCCTTAACCATAACAACGCAATTATGTAAACAAAATGCACTTAATTAAAAAGTACATGTGCAATAAAATTTTTTTTTTTTTTTCATTTGGAAAACTTTTTAAAGGAACTTTATATTTGAACGCCTTTACTCAATTATCAAATTTAAAATTTTATCTAAATTTTACAAGTGGAACAACAAGTATAAGTCTAATGGGGGGGGGGGGTATTTCACCGGAGAACACGTGATTGCATTTATCACGTGATAAAGAATTTATTCCGTTGAATTAAAATTAATTTCCTTCTATTTGGTTAAATTACGTAAAATTGTTGATTAAGGTGTCATTTGAAAAGAAAGAAAAGGAGATGCTTGTTCTGTTTTAATTCCCTTGTGTGTGTAAAGCCGATAAAAATAATTGAACTCATTCCCATTTTTGAATGACAATGTCTTTAAATTACCTTTGATATTTTAAAGTTTTTAAAATACAATTCAAAACAACAAATTTTATTTTTAAAAAACTGAAATTAAATTAGTTTACCTTTCATGTGGACTTCAACAATTAGTTTACTCATCCTTGAAACCTAGTAAGCTGATTGTGGAATTGGCAGGAAATCTCTTCCTCCACCCCGAAGCGATGTTCTTTGTAGAGAACGGGCGTAATCCGATGTTAAACACGGCAATAACGTTCTTTCTTCCGCCGTTTCTTTTATTTTGTCTCTTTTAAATCCGATAACAAGGATTTTTATGGAAGGCCTCCAGGGAGAATCTTGTCCTCCCAAAATGGAAGGCGTGATGACATAACGGGATGTAGATTTGTGGAAGGGGAGGACGGTTCTCTTTCTCTCTTTTTTTACTCCCTTTCATCTGGGGGTGGTCTCTGCGGTTGTTTCAAGAGCACCCTGCCGATGGCATCCGCCGATGACTCCATTAAAGTCCCATCTATATAACGCATTCCTGTCCATGCCTCGAACTCCCCCAGCAGGCGAGCATAGGGACTTGGTACATAGTGCTTAAGGTCTTTTTTTTTCACTCACGATTAAATGTTATAGACTTCTCAGTGGATTACTTCAGTGACCCGTTAAAAGACTCATTTGCATTTGGATGGTGTTATTCTTGGATGGTTTGTTTGTTGACTTACACGCTTCTAATTACCTACGTGAATGGAATTTAACCGTTTAGGGATTGGGATGGGTGCATCGTTTGAATAGTCTGATGAAATTTGGCGTTTGATTGAAAAGTAATTAGGTTCAGTGAAATTGCATGTTGTTTGTTTTTCATTGGCATAAAACTTTCCGCTGTGTTCAGATGGTTATTTATAAATGTTTTTTAATTGCTTTTCATATTTTATGTTCAATAATTTGATGTTTGAAAAGGGTTTTTATTTCATAGTTTGAATATGTTCATCTTCTTCAACAATGCGCTCTTTGAATATGTTAGTTATGTAAAAAGTCTACGGTTTATGCTTTATTAATTGTTGTTGATTGTATTATAATTAATTCCAATAGTTAAATGTTCTGGTAGATGTTGACGCACTCATAGACTACTTTAGTTTTACAATGAGGCTGTTTTTATTAATTTTAAAGAAAATGCTATTTTTAGTTTTTATTGAAACATGGGGAGGGCACTTTAAATGAAAGTGGGAAATGAACTTTTGCAGAACTGTTGGTTCGATAAAACGATGTTCAGCGATTGAAATTGATTTTTAAATAGGTTTTTAAGCAATCCTTCAATTGTTGTGCGATTTATTTTTATTCCGATTACATTCATATTCAAGCATACAGTCCATACAAATAAGTTTATGTAAAGATGGCTTTACAGTACGCAATAATTATTTAATCTTATTAATTTTCATGGCTCACTGCTGATTATATAAATGTACTTCTCGCATTTAGTATTTACTTTTTCTTCAAAATTCGCTGAACCTGTACCAAAAAACTTATTATTGCTGTGCAATTATGCTATTTCAGATTAATTTGACGACATTCAATTTAAATAGAAAAAGGGATTTTCTAAAGCTTTTTTAATGCAGTCATATAGTTTTAATAAAGCTAGAATGTGTTACTTTTTTCGGTAATTTTCTTTCAAAAATGAAATTAGGGAGGGGGGGGGGTTCGACTTATATGTCTTGACAATTTGATAAATGTGATTATGTTGACGTTTGAAGTAAAAATATAGGCTTTACTCGTTTTACCATGCATTGTTGAGAAATTATACCTCATTCATCTATATAATTAATCTAGAAAATAATAATTGTAAAATTCTTATCAAGTATTTGATCTGGCTTAACTTTATAAAATCATTCTTTTTCCCAAACATATTTGTCGACAATCGCAAAGAAAAAGCATAGCTAATCCTATAAAGCGTTTAATGCTGCATGTATCCTTAATACCTTTTTCCGTAAAAATGTACGTATTGCAAGAAAACCAACACAATAGACTATTACCACAGAAATATCACTAAACGTTCACCCCATCCTTACAGAATACAACACTCGTCATGGCATTCAGCAACTGTCAAACAAGCCACACTGAATCCCCAGTGTTTGAGAAACTCCCGTGGAGTTTGGTCAGTGGACACAAACGAAGAGGTTTCTTGATACGTATATTAAAGCCCAGCTGGATTCTTTATTATCTCATTCTATGAAGCAAACACATTGAAAGCTCCTTCTGGCAACGTGAAAAGTTGAAAGCGTGCTTTTGACACCTGCATGTCCGGTTCGATACTGAGGATTGACCACACGTGCGTCAACCAGAACTACCCGGCTTCGATGAAGGGTTGAAGGGAGGGTGGGGCGGAAAAATACGAACAAGTTAATCGGAGATGCAAAGTGGTTCATTCGATTCATATTCTTTACCGTGTCTGAACTAATCCTTGGAGCTTTGAGTGACAGTTCTTGTGTTGCCCGTCATAATGTTTACTTTAAATACGGACGAGATTCGAATTCCGTATTTTCTGAATTGAGGTTGACGTCGTGGAATTTTTATTTCTCGCTGAAAGTTTGGAATGTGGGATATTTCCCAGCACGGTATTTTTACAAAATCAGAGAGGGAACGTGTTGTGCAAAATTGGTTTTGTTAGATATTTCTTTGTTAGGAAGCTATACAATTATTTTCATTCATTGTGACAATATATTTTAATTGCTTAGGTGATGGAAGATTAATTTTGCTCTGAACCATGAGATACTGTATGCAATCCGTATTTTCCGAAATTAAAATAAACTTTTCAGTGTTAAGGTATAAATTTGATTTTTGCTAGTAAAACAAAATACCCCGTTAGATAAATTTTTAATGTCCCATTATATAAATATTATTTCTAGTTAGATGTTGTAGAATAATTCATTTAAAAAATGCGTTGCTGCAGCGCTAGAACTGTTTACTTTTTACCTATTATTCCTTCCAAATATTTTTCTTTAAGCTTTTGGGCACATGTTATTAATTTCGCGACCAATAAAGGCAATAAATAGTAACCAGTGAAATATAAATGCTTAAAATAATGTGTTGAAGGTTGTCAAAGTGCAAATAAATATCGTTTTGAAACTAGTTTTAAAAAAAAATGAATTTATTTTTTGTTAATACTTTCTGTGATTGGTAAGTTTTCATTTTATCATTCAAAAAATTTTCTTATTTTATTTCATTTAAATCACGCAACAAAATATTTTCATTTTAATTTCTTCTTGTTAAATTTAATGTGTATTTTAAAATTATTTTTAAAGTTCATTCTATAGTTTTTCTCCTCTTGTAATACTGTTGTGAAGAAGAAACCACTTTTCGTTTAAATTACAAATAAAATTAAAACTGCAAACAGTGAATTGTTTTCACGCATTCTGAGAAACAATGTTGAAGTTCCTGTCTAACTTTCTTATGGAAAAGTGTGTACTGTATTGATATTTTCAACTTTATTTAATAACGTTGTTAAAATCAATTGTAAATAACTTTGTTTTTGTTTTTCAATACCCATTTTCATTTTTTTTTATAAAAAAAATTATTGAATATTATTAAATAGTTACTTTAACTGGATAATGTTAGTTTTTGTTATCAACAACCAATATATTTTCTGTGTAAAGTTGATGCTATTTAACTTTCTTCGCACTATTATTTGTGTTCTCATAAATGTAATCGTTTGAAATACATGATACAGGAGGACATTATAAGAGAAGTTAAGCTATCTTTCATTTTTTTCTCTCTCTCTTTGGTAGTCTATTAAAATCAAATATTTGTAAAACTGGGGTTCTTACCATTTTTTTAAAAAAATTGCTTTTGTTGTTCTTGGTCTTCTGAGATAGAAATAAATTTTTAAGACTTTTAGAAAAATTTGAATGTTTTTTTTTTTTTTTTTTTTTTTTTTGTCTGATATAAAACATATATTCTGACTAAAGATTTATATATTTTTTTTTCCAATTCGTACAATCTCCTTATAAATATCTTATTCAAATTTTATATACACGATTATTTTGGATGACTACGGTAATTTAATTATAATTAATAAAAATTGATTAAAACTTATTATTCAAAGAATTACAGATACAGTCACGTTGGCATAATTTTTGGCGACTTGTGTCAAAACTTAAAAGGTTTCTTACTCACACTTTAAAGGGCTGATTTGAGCTGAACTTTTCTATACACGGTTGTTTTGGGTAATAATATTATAATTAATTAAAATTGACTGAAACTAATTATTTAAAGAATTATAGATACAATCAGGTTGGCTTCATTTTTAGCAACTTGGATCAAAACTTTAAAAGCTTTTTTTTCTCACGTTTCAAATCATTCAGTTGAACTGAAATTTTATATACACGATTGTTTCGGATGACAATTCTAAACTTTAGTGATAATAAAAATTAATTGCCTCTTAATTTTGTGATTCTGTCATATGTTTATACATATTTGTATTAATTGTAATTATTTGATAAAAAGTAACTAAAATAAAAATTTTCTTTGTTGGTTTACCTAAGTAGGAATTGACTTAAAAAAAGTTATATTACTTGTTTTTTATTGAAAAATATTAACCCCATTATTTATTTTTTAAAATCAAAACAACCGTTTACTCTAGGAAATGCTGAAGTCGTACTTGGAAAATGATTTAACTTCATTGAATTCCAACTATATAACAAACACTTCAGTTAACTGTATATTTTAAAAAATAAGGTTTTTGTATTCACACACTTATTTTCGGACTTAAAAACCTCAATTTGACGGACAACAAACTTAACGAAATACGTTACCGACTTCTTGAGACTTAAGTGTTGTGTTCAAAACAGACACAACTTTAAAAATTGAATTAAATTATCATACATATTATGTAACCATAAATAATATACTCCGCGTGAATTCTCTTTTCTTAATGCTACTTAAATCTCCCTATGTACTGTTAAATATTGTTCCCGTCACCCATCGGTCCAAAAAAAAAAAATATCCGTGGGATATTAAAGTGTGTCCAAGGCATGTGGTACTATACGGGCAATGGAATTGGTGCAGAGGAGGAGGATTTTTGAGTGTGTTGGTATAGCTTGCCAATAGTACGAGCGTATAGATTAGTGGAGAATGTGGAACTTTTGAAATGCTGGGGATGTTACTCCCGATATTTGCCCAGAAGCGGCCACGCAGTGGTGAAGGGGAGGCCTTTCACAATGGAATTAGGCAGGATTAAGAGAAAGGATTTGGAACCTTTGTAGTCTTGAAGTGGCGCGTCGGTTGAGGCCGATTATGCACAAAAAACGTATTATGGATTTCGGGATTCGCTGACTGCTGATGTGGCAGGAACATGGGAAGTGAGTTGTCGCAGTTCGATGTGTCAGCTTTATCGGTGGACATTGGTTTTGGGAGAAGGGGAAATCCGCGCGTTTCCGTCGGTCATCCTCTTAGATTCTATTGTCCAGCCGAAACAGTTGTACGAATTGTGTATTTTTAAGAAGTCAAAATACTTGCCCACGGTTCGGTGAATCTTGGGTATTGAAGCAAATACATTCCACATCTCCCCTCTCCCTTTTTATTTTGGTAGGTGTTAAAGATATTGGGAGTCTTTTGTTTTGAATTTCAACAAATTCGTCTTTTTTAGTAGTATTTGTAATATCCATCAAAAGCTGTTTTAGAGCTTATTTGCCCAATTATAATTTCATTTAGAACTGATTAAATTAATTTGGGCTGTAGGGTTATCATATTATTGAAATTGAATCTACTTTGTAATCAGTTTTATCAGTGAACTCTAATATAATTTGCTGTCGAAATTAGTTTTATTTAAAATTTAACACGATAAACATTAAATTCTCTTAATTCGATAGTGTTGTGTATGTATCATTGACTTAATTTTTGCGAGATTATTTTTAAGTATGCTTATTTATTTATTTTCCCCTAATTTTATTGTAACGTGTATGTGTTCATTATGTATGGTTAAAAGTTTGTATAAATTCGCTTACAATAGAATTTTCAAAATCGGAAAAGAGAATTAAATTTGACTGAACATTAAAAAATAATGCATCGCACTATATGTATTGGGATATTCAAAAGCACTATGTGTGGAGCCTCCATACTTACTTTTTAATACCTACACAACTTTTTTTCGACATTCCCTCCCTTTGAGTTATTTAAATTTCTTCCAAGACTGCTGCACACTGAAGTGTTATCGAGTCATTTTTGTCGCTTTTAAAAACTGTATATGCGTTTAATGCGAGTGATGGCTGAATCGAACAGATGTTCATTCAATGTTTTTGATGCGCCCTCTCCCTCTGAGAACTTGTCGGGGGGTCCCAGTGACCAGCCACCGCGAAACTATCCCAGTGCGAGAATGGACCTTTGAGGTTAGGAACAGTTGGGTTGTGCGGCCCTGCGATGTCGAGGGCCCTCGAAACGGTCCCTACCCCATTCACATGTATGATTCAGTCGTTTGGGGCCCACACTTGAGCTGCAAGCTGCGAGTTCTCGAGTGGATATTACCATGGAAACGGACGCCATTGTTGTTTGCCGCTGCCTCATGTCTGATTTATCACGAGAGAATTTTCTTATATGTGGACGCTTTTGTCAACTCGGGTTTTTTATGCACATGCGTATATCTCCCTTCTCTCTTTTTTTTATATTTCGCGTGTATGGATGCTTTTTCTACTTTTAAATCTCACCCTCCCTTGTCATTCTGCTCTTTTCTATCCATTGTCTTGTTTTGTTTAACCCTATTTGTGCTTTGGGCCAGTGCAGTTGGTGCAAAATATAGTTCGGAAATACACTCAACTTCCGAGCGCTCTTCATTGAATCAACCCAGGATTCTCAAGAGTTTTCGTCTCTGTGTTATTCAACGATTTGATTATTATTTTTTTTCTTTACTCTCGTATTTTATATATTGATTTTTTTATATTTTTTTTTTCTTTCCCAGCCGTTATTATTTTCTTCCAATCACTCCCAAAAACCAAGTGCCTAGAAGTGCGACCCAAGTGCACCTAAGGTCGAGCGTTTTACGATGGCTTCAAGTTATCGTAAACAAGCTTTTGAGTTTGCGTAATTATGAACTTGTGAATTGTATGAAAAAGTAGAAATGCCACGAACTAGTGAGAGGGGGGAGGGGGATATAGTGTGTTTCGAAGATTTACTGTGAAAAAACAGCTTTTGAAGTTTTTAGAAAACGAGTGCCTCTACGAAAGTGTGATTTTTGCCATGAAGAGTATAAATGTTACTTTGTGAGCTGTTACGAAATTTGTATTTATTGTACATTATTATATTTGAAATGGAACTCGCAATGAAAATGATGCTATTTAGACTATGTTACTTATGGTTGATCACCCCCCCCCCCCCTGAACAAAAGTATTTCACCATTTTGCAGTGCAAAATTCTGATTTTTTCGAAGATATTTTGTTACTTTAAGAATGAAAAACGTTCTTAAAACTTTAAATAACAATATTTGATCCTTTATTATGACTTGATTATTTTGGAATACGTTTTGATTTCGAACAATTTAAATAATATTGTGATATAAAATTTCCGACTATTAGGTGAATCCATTTTTGGGAGTTTTTTAAAATCTGATCGTAATATACTTAAAAATCTATATTTAAAATAGCTGAACTGGGTTATTTTTTGGTATTTTGAACAATTTTTCAACTTATTTGTTCTTAAAGTGGTCCTAAAAAGTCAAAGCTACATTTAGATATGGGTGCCATTTTTATAAATTTTTTGTTAGAAAAGGTTTGGTACTTTGCAGAAAATGAAATGAAAACATGTAGAATTCTCGATTATAAATGTACACGTGCCTTTTTTTTTTAATTGTTTTGGTAAAAAATATAATCAGAAAATAAATGAATGGGTGAAAAAAATGCATTATCTGATATCATTTGCCTTTAAAGGGCTATGTTTTTTTTAAAAAGAATCTAATATTAGCTGTTGTCTGAATCCAATATGTTTTCTCTTGATATGTGACGTATTTTCTGTTTCATCTTCTCTTAAATTCATGGATTTATTTATTAGAGTAATAGAAACTTGTACATTTAAAAATTATTGTACTTTTTTAAACTTGTATTGTTCTTAAATATTACTTGCATAGTGTATCAAACTGTTATATTTGTTCTCAGCTTGCATTAATATTGAGAACTTTTAAAAGAAAAAATTCTGATTATGGATGTATTCTATGTACAATAGAATTTGGAATATTCTTTAATAGTCGGTGAATTGTGAAAAAGCTTTATTTCTTTGATAGCTAACCAATAAACTATTTTTTTTAAAAAAAGAAGTTATATGAAATAATTTTACGTTGTTTCAATGAACTTTTGCTTCTGCCTCCCTTCTCTTTTGTGTTTTGTTTTTAAAATTATAATACTGAAGAAAATTTTATTTAATTGTAAATTCTAACAAACTTTTTTTGAATTCTTTTATCAAGGTATCCGACTACCCTAAAATTGTGAATTTTGCCAAAAATTGACAAATTTTTTTATGATTTTATTTTATAGGCCATCTTATTAGCTTTATAAAAATACCAAGTTTATTATTTTCCGTTTACTACAACAAAAAAATACAAGTGTTTTAGTAAAAGCAGGCAAGATGTCATACTTTAAAACGCGTTTTACTGGAAATGTGTTTTTTCTTGAAAATTCTCAAACGCGGTCAGCGATTGCTAAAAAAGTTTTGAAAATAATTAACTGAAATTTTTTGTGTATGTTCTGTATAATAGTGGAAGTATTTTAACCTTCAGATTTATCAATACTTTTTTTTAAGCAATTTCATATAATAACTAAGATAAAGTGCTCTAGTGTTTGTAAAAAATAAAATATCTCTTATCCTGAAGGTCACTTCAAAATACAATAATATAGCAACTCATCAGAACTGAAAAATTGAAAATTTGTTCATAAACTTTTGGTACATTTATGGGTCCCATTTATGTTAATTTTTGTCAATTTTTACCCATTTTTTCCCGTATTTAGTAATAATAATTTCTTTTTCTCTTCATTTTAGCATATTTTTCTTAAAATATACTAAACAAATCTAAAAACCACAAAAAAATCTCCATTTTTTCAAAAAAAAAATTTAGTTTAAATTATTCTTTATATACTTTTCTATAACCTGAAAAAATTTGAAAGCTATCAACTAAAAAAACACAGAATTCTGATTGCTTTTGTGTTCGTTTTTATTCACATCCCTATGGCAAATCAAAACTTAAAAACTTTATCTCGGAAAGATAAAATAACTAGTTTGTCTTCATTTAAAATGCTAAAGCTATTTTTCTATTGTGCCTAATGCTTTGAATTTTTGTTTTACCTTTTGCTAATAGTACATGCAATAAAAGTTGGTATGCATTTTTGAATCAAAGCAATACTTATTTTTTTAAAAATAATTGAACTCAGAATTTGTGCATTGTTTAAGGAATTTTCAATGCGAATTCATAAAAAGAAGTATAGTACGAATATCAATCATGCTATCGCAAAACCCATACCAACTTTTGTTATTCATAATTTGAGATACTTGTAAATCAAATTTCATGCGTGTACGTAAATTTTTGTAGGAGGAGTAGCATTTTAAAATCACTTCACAAATTTGAAATTTTTTCCTTAAAAAATTAAATGCCTAGCTTTTTATGAAATTTTGAGCACAAAACCTGTTTTACATAGTATACACACATAAGAAAAAAAACAAAAAATTTGAAAATCCTTAAATTAAAATTTTTTGCTTAAATCATACTATGTCCCCTTAATATAAAACTAAAATGTGTCAGAGGTATTCGCAAGATCACTGGAATTTCGTTTTTTAACTTTTTAATTAAAAGTTCGTTACTTTGAGACTGATTTATTTTGTATTTAAGATTATGTATGTTAAGTGCGCTAATATTCAATAATAATTTAATGTGATTGCTGTTTTTTCTATGAGTATTGTTATTTTGCCTTATCTATTTTAATGTAGCCACGCTTTAGTCGCCTTCATTAAAAAAAGTTTGATAAAAGCTCAAGTATTAATTATTTTTACACTAAAATTGATGAACTGCTTCTACAATTTTCTTATCTTTTTCTCGTTCTTCATTTTACTGGAAAATGGTTAGAAAGCTAAGTTTTTATATCAAAAGAAAAACTACAATTAAAGGAATTATTTCAATTGGAAATTGTAGAAGGGATTCTAGGAATTATTTATTCGATCAAAATTTTTTATTGTTATGTGTGTGCCACTCTGAATGTTTATTCGATTTTGTTTTTTCTAGAACTTCGTCTATTGTCTTTCAGAATGTCCTTATACCTTTATTTGTGATTTCGCTAAAGTTTTAAGCAAATGTCTAGTTTTTTAAATCCGTCCTCTCAAATAAATGAGTGCAAAAAGTGAATTCCATCCGATTTTATATATATATTTCTTCTTTAAATGCTTTTATTTCTTCGGGATTTATTTTGAGTTCATAAATACCAATATAATAAAATACCTCTAAAAATACTCCTAGCATTTTCAAGCATGTCTTATGTTAAAGACACAGTGAAGGGGGGGGGGTGCCACTACTGCGTTCGAAATCTCATCTCGCGAATAAAACGTAAGAATAACTCTCTCCTTCTTAAAAAGTAGGCTTCAGATTATAGATCCTCGATTGCTTCTAGTTTTTCTTGCGTCTCCATACACAGCTCACTTAAAAAGGTACTTAAATTTTAAAACGCATTTTTGCGATGCGTTGCACTTTTATTTATTTATTTATCTTTTTATATCTAACGACGACTCAATTTTATCGGGCAAGATGGGGGAATAAAAGAAAAAAAAGGGGGGGGGGAGAAGATATGAAATAAAAAAAAAACCTAGACACAGAAAAGGAGGAAAAGCAATCTGCTTTTAAAAGATTATTTGTTCCAAAAGCCCCCTTTCCTTTCCTGATATTGCTTTTGCGGCGAATCCATTTTCCCGAATATTCGGGCATTCGCTTTTGTTGATCTTTGTGCCTGTGCGCGCTCTGTGACAAAGGGAAAGAGCTCTGAAAAATTCTTTTCTTATTTATAACGTCTATACTGTTGTTATTAGTATTATTATTTCGGCTTTTTTTTATTTATTTATTTAACGTTATCTCTCTCTCTGTGCCGGGGCGGCGCAACAATCGTTTCCTATCGATTTCGTATTGCGGGAGAGAGAGGGTCGTCGCGAATAATATCCTTTCCTGTAACCATCGGATTTCGAAATTTCTGGAGCTGGGGGTTTCCATTGTGCGCAACAGGAAATGAGATATTGTATGTTCTCTCCGGGATTGGGCGGGAAAGGAAAAGGGGGAAGGCCCGAAGGAGGAAGCGTTTACTACCTCTTATTTAAGCATGCCGCGGTGGTGCGAGAAACAGGGGTACAAGTCTTCGATATGGACGGGTTTGGGGGTGGAAACCTTTATGTACGCCTCCGCTAAAGTTAATTTTCTGTGGAAATCGGAGTGTTGAATAGTTTCTGTATACGGAGTTCCCTTATTGATGTGAACATACTCTCCATAAATGATTTTTGTTGAGAATAGTTTTAATAATCACCTATGAGAGAGATGTTAAATCTTTTTGCTTTTTTATAGGAGCAGTTTGTCTTTTACGATACATTTTATACACGTTTATTTTACTATATCCTTAAATTTTATGTTTTGTCCACAAATACGATTTTTATTCAAAAGATTTTTTTACTCTGAACACTTTTTTCTAGAAGCAGAACTTTTACTCTGAACACTTTTTTCAAGCATACTACTACACTCTTTTATTAAAACAAATGCATGCGGCTATGATGCATATGCTTGTGTTTGTGTTCATAACCACATATGACCTTAATACCATATGTGGCCTTGAAATTTAAAAATATTAAATAAATACTCAGTTTTTCAACTTAAGATGTTTTGTTAAAGATTTATCGATCATTTAAAGTGTAATAGACACTGCTAAAAATATGCTATTCTAGAAGAAGAAAAATTGATTCATTGGAACAAGAATGGGTAATACATTAAAATATACTATTTTTCTCATATATTGGTGTAATCAAAATATGTTATTAAATTATCTCCCTCGCTTAAAATGTGTCCACAACGTGATATTTCTCCACATATACAGTTTCTCCATGTGTTTATACAAGGATGGGAGATTCGACCTCCTCTCTCCATACACCTAGAAATTTTTTAATTTTAGTGTACGGATTACGTTTTGGCGCTTTTTTTGTCACGTGTTTTTTAAAATATAACACCACTCCCAAAAAAGAAGTATGGGCACGTGATTGTCCTACTTTGCTGTTTAACATTTGGCAAAGATTACATTAAGAGAAAATACCTTTAAACGTTCAAAATAATGAATTTTTTAAAAACATTTTTAAAATTTTTTATAGAATGTTAGATATTTTTCAAATAAAGTTTGAAAAATATGAGTTCAAAAAGTTTGGCGACCACTGCTCCGAACTATTTGGAATGTACTTTTAGACTGTTTTCCCTTTGAGCTATTACCATATAATTTCATTATCGCTCAGTTGGTGCTGAGCTCGCGTATGCACCACAGTACAAAATCACGAAAAGCATTTTTCCCAGCAAACATAAAAGTATTATCACTGTTATGAATGCAGTATCCTCTTCAGTTTTCAAAGTTATCTTCACCCGTACTGTGAAAAAATTACTTTAGTAGAAAGACTCGAAAATCAAAGGACTCTTTCTCAATCCTACAGTTTGAAAATAAACCAAAAACATTAGTATCTTCCACAATACAACTGTTTATATTAATGTTAATGAGGCAACCGTGATATTTAATGATGGAGTAACTAATCGTGCGTGTAGGTATTAAGAAACGTCTAGGCTTTAAATTATAGTATTTGTCATTCCTGCTTTTCAGGGTGGCAAAACGGATCAGAAATTAAGTCAAGGTCCGTAACACAAGAGGCTCGTAGGGCTCTGAGAAGAGGAGGATAGTCATAAACGAGGATTTTATAGAAATAGTCGTTGGAGGGATGAACAGAGTGCCTATATATAGACCTGTCAGGCTTTAATCTCTCATCATTGGATGTTTGAGTGACTGTGACGTTTTAACTCTTGCCCTTTTTTTAAAATAATTTATTTTAAAGTAAATTATTGAAATTGAAGTCCCAATATATAAAGTGAATACATTTCATGTGTTTAGAGAACGCTTTTTTTATTATGAAAAATTAGAACTCGATGTTTGAATTTCATTTTCTCAATTTTTAATTTTTCCACTAAATGTTTTAAAAAATTGTATGCGATATTAAATATTTTACATATGTATTGTACTTCTAGATATTTGTTCTGTATATATTAATTTTGTGAATGTGATTAATAGATTTTATTTTAGGACATGATAAATAAAAGAAAAAATAATATTTTTAAATTCGTATGTAAATTTTTTAATTTTAAAAAATACTTAAATTAGAGATAAATTTATAATTTATGGTGTGTAAAATTAAAGTGTACTTTATCTTTAATCTTTAATTTCACAAAAGAATAGGTTTTGTTGTGCATTGTTCAAATGTTGTCATGTGGGAAACAGAAAATAATTTTTTTATTATTATTTTTGTCTTTGTAATTTTTGGGTTTTGTGTTTAAGAGATGTATTAATTTTCTTCGCACAAATATTTAATTTAGTATTTTTAAACTTTGTACTTTATTGCGCCAACTATAAAAATTTCACATTAAAATGGTTAAATTTTGCTGATTTGTGAGGAATCGAATTAGTATGCTTAAATATACAATTTTTAAAACCCGTAAGATACTATACACCTGTGAAGGACTTTAAACTGTAAAATCAATTTTTACCGGTAAAGTTGTGCTTCTAGTATAGTTACACTACAGTTATTTTGTTTTCTGTAATTTATGCCTTAATACATTTACTCGTTTTTTACGATTTATTTTATGCCTATCTTTGACGGTGGTGTATTTTTTTACTTGGCAAATGTTTACTTAAGCAAGATCTTAGTCAATAAAAGCAATCATATTTCACATATTTTTTTATTAACTTCACCTTATAAAACCAGATTTTTTTCTCTCTTCTAAACACAATGCGATCAAAATTAGTCGTAAGGTGCATAACCACCATAAATGATTTTCAGTGTGAGCGATTTTAATGATCACTTGTAATTCTAAATACGCTTTGTTGACTCTCTTTTACTCTCTCTTTCTCTCTTCGAAATACAGAATTTGTAAGGAAATAATGTACATTTTAGGACATGCGTTAATAAAAAATGGAAAGAACATGCAGTGTGCAAAAGAATATATTTGCGTGTGCAGTTAATTGTTAAATATTGTGGTGAAATATAAAATTACATAGTTAAAATCAGAAGGGATTTTTTTTTTGGCAGTTAATATTATTTTCACTTATTATTTTGTTTAATTCCAAACTTTAAAAATATTCCATGGGGCATGATGGAAAATTTTAAATTGTTTAAAAATAAATTGCAGATTTAAAACTTATTTTCGGATAAAATGAGACACCAATATTCATACTATATTTTGACACCATTAATGTATAAAAGCCGCCTATTTTAACTTAGCTATGGATTTTGTTGGAATAAATATGTCTCATTCCATACTTCATCATTTTTACTGTAAGACTTACTTTCAATTTTATGCATTTGAATAAAAAATTGCATATTTGTAGAAAATTTCCAAAATGTGAAAACAACGCAATGTGATGAAGTTTGTGTTGTTGCCTTACGAATTTATATTAAAAGTGAGATATTTTGCTTGTAAAGGTGTCCTGAATTTGAATCCCCACCTTCAACAATGGACAACGACTATCTTAAAGAATTTAGCAAAATAAATTTGAAATCGAAATTTTGGGTTTTACTAGTGAGAGTATTAATTCATAAAAACAAAATTTTAGATTGAATTGCTTTTTTTAGCCTTCTTTTGCAGGGGGGGGGGGGAGAACTATTATGTTTACGTTACTAGAAAATCTTCTTTAAACTTAGCCTAAAACCTTTTATATTTTGGCACATTTTCTTTGATTCCGTTTTTCTAGCAAGAACTTGAATATTAAATCCTTTTTACATATAAGTTTGCGTAGGTTGTGTCTCCTTGTTAACTGTCTGAAAACTGTAAGCATTCTCGAAACTCTTGTAAGGTTTTATGTAAGAAATTTCAAAGATTGTCTACCAGTCTTGTTTTTTGTTGTTTCGAAAAATGTCTTATAATAAAAGAAATGTTGAAGGATTTGTTTATAAAGTTGAGAATCCCTTGCTTTTCGTAATTTTTACGTTTCTCAAAAGCGTTCTTGTGTCGTTTTCGAGAATGCTTAAGAAAATTTCGGCATTTGATCTCGGATGCATTTTCTTTGACTCGCTCATAAATAGTATAGAAGAATATTTCAGGTTTAAAATAGCATAATATTACTGTGGAATAATACCTATAAAAGATTAAATTAGAATAAATTATTTTAAAATTGTGCTTATAGAAGTGTTAAAATTATTCTCGTAGATGAACCCAAATTTAGAAAAATGGATAATTGTTTTACCTGAATGTTATAATTTTCATATAGTATTTGTTGTAATTAACTACACATCAAGGATTTTTAATAAAATACAGTAACTGTTAAAATGTGATTTTTGCTGCATTTTAATAAATGCGTTGATAAATTCTGTTATAGTGTTTCTCATATAGCTAAATTTAGATGATCATTTTTATTGTGTATAGTTTTCAATAAGCCAAATGGTGTGGAATTGAAAGCTGCTACATGATTGGGTACATTTATATTGAGAAATGGATATTATAAATTATTTTTAGTTACAATATTTTAACAAACTGAAAATTTCTTCAAGCTGAATAGAACAAAATGGAGTCTTTACCTCTAAATTGAAACGGAAAAAGTAGTTTTTATCAATAAAGGAAAGTAATCTTTAAAAAAAAAAATCTACATTTTGTTCTGTGATCTCAGATAATGAACACCATTCATATGTTCTGATGTAAATATTAAAAGTTAAGCATTATGACCGTTTATCAAAACTAGTGTGATATTATAGTTTTTATTGAAATCAGACGTGATTAAAAAGCTTGACGTGTTGTGATTAAAAACAGTTAGATTGTTTTAGCCATGGTCCTCATATTTTTAAACCTGTGAGAATTCTTGGAGATTTTAAGTAAGCAAGCGCTGACGTGAGAATTTTATATTCGTGGACCATCTTAAATTATTCAGTATAATTGCTTTTATATTATTTTTGCTACTGAAATAATTCGCAAAAATTCAGAAATTATATCTCAGTATAAGATCATTTAAAGATATTCCTGCGCTTTCTATATAAAATTTTGCTAAGATTAACAATTAAAACTAGCATTTAATTGATATTTCTAACTACAATTTTGAGTTCAAATTCTAACTACAATTTTGAAATCATTCATAATATTGAATCATATGAAAAATGACGTTAAAAATTTTTCAAAAATTTGAAAGTATTTGTTCTTGTTCTAGAACTTGGCAAGATTTCACTCCCTCGTCTCATCACTAATGATATTACCTTTTTTTCTTAATTCATTTTTTAAATAAGATTTGCAGTTTGAAAAGTATACAATTTTACCCGGAGTAATGTGCACAAATGAACGAAAACGTACGATATTTATGGGAAGGGGCCCTCACTCAAACTTAACCTTTTACCAAAAAATACTTCTCGTCTGAATTTCTCCGGTTTGAAACATTATATAATAGAAATGCGATAAAAAAAAAAATCAATCCTCAACAAGTGAATTACTCGAAAGCTGAGCGAGCAACCACGAAAGATAAATCGTAAATCATAGTGATGAAGGGGAAAAAAACATTCATACTGGGGGATTTTTTTCCCCTCCGTTCTCCCCGTCTTTTCTTTCCTTGAGCAAGATTAAAAACCTCCCTCAGAGGCAGGCACAACGATCGAATGAAGCCCCGGTTCTCTCTCCGCCCCTGTGTTTATGGCTGTCTTGTACCGGACGCGACGCGGCCGCCCGACTTGTTTACCCAGCACTCGAAGGTACGGGCTTTCCTGCGAAGCCCCACGCTGAATATCAAGTTAGCTGATTCCTCTTTTTGGTCCTTCTTTGCCTTCATATTTTACCTCGTTCCTTCTTCCTCTTCTTTTTTCCTTCCATTTCCCAAGGCGTGTTGCTGTGTGATATGGGTGTTGCTCATTTTTAATTACATCGTGGTGTCAATTGTGTGAATCGTAGTTATTTAAATTATTAGATGTGCCTTATCTGGAGTTGTATGCACTCGTGCGGTGAAATTACCAGCAAAAAGATACGTTGCGAGATATGGTTAAAGGTCCCCCTCCCCCCTCCCCCCGAGTGAAAGAACAGGGATCAAACACGGCACACTTTTCCTGGCCATAAAATGTCTGAAAATTAAATAAGCTTGTCACTGCAAACAGTCAAATCAGTGAGTTTTAACGTAATATTCAGAATAATGCCTACAAAAATTCCAGATACTTAAGGTATCCGACTAGGTTGGGAAACCAATTTTTCAAAAACTGATTTTCGGAAGAATTTTATTGTTTTAAAGAACATAAATAGGCTTAAGGAATCATATTTATTAAATAAGTAACATATATCAACACTTGGTTTTAAAAAAAATATTTTTTTATGAATTTTTAGCAAAATGTTCAAAGTTAAGAAAAACGTTATAAATAAAAATATATTGGACTTAATGTGCAATTTTAATTTCATTTATATACTTCTTGATCCATCTGAAGTGCCACAAGCCGCAGTATAAAAAATATTTTAAGAAATAAATACTTTAAAGCATTTAGATTTGATGTTAATGATTTTTCATCAAAATTACTAATTGTTCTAAGCGAAAAATTGCTGTAAAATGTGATTAAATGTAATTATCTTAAAACCTGCAATTTTTGTTGCACTCTAAAGGGTTCTTCATAATATAAATGTTATAAACTTCATTAAATTGTTTTGGAGATATCCCGTTTTTCTTAAGCAAATTATAGTAAAAATTCCATTATTCAAAAAACATAATAAAATTATATTCTTATAAGTTATATAAAGTAATTGCCATAAAAACAACTTAAACTCTCTAGTTTTATATATTACTCCTTCTTTCTCAATAGTTATATTTCTTTTTTTAATGACCCTAACATCACCTAAAAACACCCTTTCAACCTAGTCAGATACCTTAACCTGTCAAATTCCATGTTGCGCTACGAAACTAACGCTGAACACCATTTGTTCCAAACTGAAAGCAAACATTGTGCTATCAGTTCTTCAAAATGTATAAATTGACACCTTAATCTTGGACACATGCCTTAAGGAGTAAAAATAATTTATATTAAGAATACAATTTATGTATTATATAAAGGAAAGGAGTCCGAAATTAAATTTCATTTTTAAAATTTGAATGGTATTGAAACCTGCATTAAATAAAGCCCCTTTCTTTTATTTCAAATTAATTTGTGCATACACGTTTAAACTGGTTTTATGCATCATTAAATTTAATTCTTACTAAAAGGAAGACTGATATGTACAATCTTTTTCTGAAAAAGCCATTGAAATTAATGTTAAATAAAGTAAAGAAATTTCTAATTCCTAGATTGTAAAAAGCTCTAATTTATGAGCATCTTAAATAATGACTCTTCTGGCTCTCCCGCCCCCATCCATTTAAAATGTCGTTAAAAACAAGATTCATTTGTTATTTCCTTTTAATAATTTCCTACGTATTATTGTGGGAGGAAAAACAGTTTTGACCCTAACTGATTATCTGACTGAATCTTTCAACCTAATAGGTGAAGCGTAATCCCCAAATGAGATCTGAAATATTAGCATCTGTGGTTGTAACCACTGGGTGTCCTCTTATCAATAACTTTTTTTTTTGTCGACCCCCGTCTCGTATCGCCCTCCAGACGGGGGTGTGGGTACTATTTATATTAGTAAATGCCGTTGTCTGTTATTGGCAGTTTTTTGTTGCTTTCCCTCTTTTCTCTAGTTCTATCTTTATTCAGTTTTAGGCTTTATGAATTAATCGCATCTGTCCAAGAATGCATTACTGCTGTTTTTTATTTTCTGCTTCATAATATGTGCAGAGACGGAAGATGATCCTTATTATTTTCGAAGTTACCGTTTATTCCGGCGTATATAGCTCGCACTTTCAACACAAAAATGAGGTCGAAATTTTCGGGTACGCGTTATACGATGGGTTTCAAAATGATAGCTTTATAATTAAGGGGACATGGTACAATTTACTCAAAAATTTTTAATGTAAGGATTTCCAAAATTTTTTTGGTTGCCTCCTATGTGTGTATATTATGTAAAACAGATTTCGTGCCCAAAATTTCATAAAATGCTAGCTATTTAATTTTTTAAAGGGAAAAACTTAAAATTTTTGAAGTGATTTTAAAATGCTACTCCTCCTACAAAAAATTACATGCATGCTTGAAATTGGATTTACAAGTAAGTCAAACTATGTATAACAAAAGTTGGTATGGGATTTGCGATAACGATTGGTATTCGTTACAATAGGTATTTTTATGAATGCTTATTGAAGATTTCTTAAAAAACGTACAAATTCTGAATTTAATTATTTTTTAAAGAATAAGTATAGCTTGATTCAAAAATGCATACCAACTTTTGTTACATTAGCAATAGGTTAAAAAAAATTCAAAGCATTAGGCACAATAGAAAAAAAGCTTTAGCATTTTTAATGATAACAGACTAGTTATTTTATCTTTCCGAGATAAGTAAGTTTAAAGTTTTGATTTGCCATAGGGATATGAATAAAAACAAACGTAACAGCTATCATAATTCTGTGTTTTTTAAGTTTAGAGCTTTCAAATTTTGTCAGGTTGTAGAAAGGTATGTAAAAAATAATTTAATCTAAAAAAATTAAATTTGATTTTTTGATCGATTCTTGTCATTTGTATCGTATTGTGTCCCCTTAAGATGTTCATAAAATTAGGCTACATATGCATTTAGCCTTCTTTTTTTTTCATCTTCTAACATCCACATATTCATTGTTTTAAATTTGCTTTGAATGGTTTATTGATATGCATATCTAAAGGCTGAACTAATGGCGCTCAATTGCCCTGTCTGTGTTGCTCTTCGTCAGCAATTTCTTCGTACTATCCGTTAGATGGGATCTGAACATGCCCAACAAAATACTTTCTGGATTCTTTAAAACACCTGTACGCGTTCTCGAAACATTTCTTATCCATACTTTTACACCGTTTTTGTCCATCCTTTTGTTGCACATGAATGAAAATACCTTTCGGGAAATAAGATTTCGGTATTGTTTAATAATAGCCATGGTCTTTTTAGTGTTATTGTGTCCTCTAAGTGGAAGAGCACTACGGTGAAGTGAGATATTTCCTGATCTGTTGTTTTCATGTGAATCGTTTTTGTCAAAAGGTACGAGCGTTGCACTTGTACGTTTCAGGTTTCTTAAACGGCGCGCGTAATATGCCGGATTAATTTTTTTAACAACTTAACTTATTTGGTTTGACTTCATGGATTATTCTAGTCTTAAATGGGCGTAATGTCTTAAGAAAGAAAGAATAGTATAATTTTTATGACTTTGATTTAACTTCTATATGTTTACTTTTTAATATGAGAAGGAAGGTCATGTTTCAGGAAAAGTACATTATATGAATTGAAAAGTTGTAATGTATGGGATAAGAGAAAGTAGGGAGTTGTTATATGTGATATACCGTATCTACTCGAATCTAAGCTGCTCCATTTTTCCGGTGTTAATGCTACTAAAAATCGGGTGCGGCTTAGAATCGAAGGCAAAACGTTTGTTGGAGGGAGGATTTGAATTTCAATCCCTTTCAAAGGGAAAAATGTAACCGTCCCTTCTGACCACTTGCATCGATGATTTACCCCAAAGAGGTCCTACTCAAAGGTTAATTTTGGCCAAACAAACAAGGTTTTCCTTAAAAACAAATCAATATTCATAAAAACGTAGGTTTATTTCGAACAATACGTTATAATAAGCAAATATAAAAGAACAAGAAAAACTTAATGTGTGCGCCCTGACACTTTGACATTTCTTCTGTGCTACTATCTTTCCTGTATCGGTAGAATTTTTTAAATTTTATGATATATTATATTGTGTGCCGATACGTTAATCGGGCCGCAAAAATGTTCGTTGTGGGCCGCAAGTTTGGCATTCCGCAGTTCATCTCCAGTAATTCAGTCCATCCTAAAAACCGTTGTCGGCTCGTATTTAGGAAATGTTTTTTGTATTCGCTTTCTTTTAATCACCTAAAATCAAAGATACCGGTAATAGCATCAAGACAAGTGCACTAGGACGTAACGTAAAATCCATTGTATAGCGCGCACCTATACTTTGAAGCTGCAATTTTGAATTTTTAGGTATATTCGCCGTATAACGCGCCCCCCTTTTTTGACGAAGGAACCTGAAATGTACGTGCGCAATGTTCTTATGTTTCGAAGTAATTTATTCGAAGTCTTAGAAAAAGTTAGTATACTTCTAGAACTACAATCCTTTAAATTCATAAGGAATGTCACGCAAAAAAGATGAGAATAGAAAGGAAAAAAAATTAAGTATTCAAAATGTATCGAAATTCAGTTTAAACTATATTTCGATACATTTTGAAGTCTTAATTTTTTTCTGTGCTCATCTTTTTTTTTATTATTATTTTTAAAGCTTTCAATTTTATACCCGGCGTATAACACGCACCCGTGATTTTCGATCTTATTTTTTGTTAAAAGTGCGCGTTATACGCCGGTTTTTACGGTAAGTATGGAAAGGGGGGCAATTTTATATGCAGAAGAAAGCGGAGTTGCGGCCACTGAACATTTGACACGGATGAAACAAATATACGTCGATGGCGTAAACAAAAGGATATAATTTTTGCTTGTAAATGTTCAACAGTCTGTAATATAATTGTCTTACATTCTTTTAAAATAATGTTGCATAACAAATGCATTGGATGGTATGGAAGACGAAATCGTATGGGAAAATGGCAACGGCGGCACCATTTCCGAACTCAGTTGTGACTAAAAGGAGTGATGAATCACAGTTTCGAAACATGATATTGACGGTTAGAGCAATTATGGGTTCATGTATGTATTCGAAAGTTTTTAATACTGGCCAAATAAATTAATTATCTTCTTAATCTTTCTCGTTAATTTTTTTAATTTCTCAAATATCGGATATTGATGCCCCCCTCAAAAACGAGTAGAGAATTAGGGGAGCGGCTTAGATTCGAGTAAATACAATGCGTGTGTCTGTTTGTTTTTTAAAAAATACTAAGTGGGAATGTTTTACTGGTAATATCATTAAATCAAATAAGTTGTTAAGAAAGAAAAAGGTGAATTAAAATAAATTCTCTATTGTTAATTGTAATATAATTCATATTAAGAATCACGTTTCTTGAATACAGTCTCAATCCATCTTGAAATGATAATTTAGATACCTGATTTTAAAAATATTCAAAATGTCTGTGTATTATACGATAATTTTACATTCAAATTATATCATTTCTGATCTCCCCCCCCCTCCTTTAGTTTAAACATGCATTTGACTAACTTTAAATTGCAAAATTAATCTATCTATGATGAAAATTCATTAAAAAAATTTAATATGTTTCGCCTAGTTGTAAATTCTGCTAGATGCGATTTCTTCTTTTAGCCATTAAAGTAAAAGTATCATTGAAGTGCAGAAAATGTATTAAATTATACTAAAACATTTTTAATAAATTCTGAATTCAAAATAAATTATATCATTGCCGATTCCCCCCCCCCCTCCTGATTTAAACTTGAAGGTTCTTATTTACTGTCATTTATGCATGCATGCTGTTATTTACATGCCATTGGGGAGGGAGAAAAAAGGATTTATATTATTTTCTAAAGCATTGCATTAATGGTGATTGCTTCATTGTATGGGGTTAAAATAAAATATATCCAAAGAAATGCATTATATCTCAATAACATTCAAAAGAAATTGTGGTAATTGTTAAAAGTGAAATATATTTAAATGTGTAAAAAATATTTTTAAAAGCTACTTTAAATATGGGGGGGGGGGGTTTCAGTTTTATCTATTATATCTGAGTCTTAGTTCCTCTAAAGATCAATAACTAACATTATTGCATACTAAGTTGTACTAGCTATATTGCCCTCATGGAATGTAGCTGTGGAAGTTAAAAAGAATGTATTACCATTTTAGTTATAATCTACTTCATCTGCCTAAAGCTCCAAATTACAAAATTATTACTAATAATCCTTTAGTAGCTTCAGAACAACATTAATTCAAAGCATCTAGCAAGTCTTAATGTATTAAAAAAATTATTCTTAGCATTAACTTTAAAACTTCAACTGCATTTTGTGCATTAAACTGAATAAATCATTACCCCTTTTATTCTTTGATCTAATTTAACATAATTTTAATTTAGATGCTCGAGGTCGAGAAGCTAACTCAGGTCGGTTTAACTCAAGTTATCCACCATCTAGTCGACATACGACTTATGGGTAAGTGTATTTCTGTTACATTATTATATATTTAAATTTCAGTATAACTGTATTCATTTTTTGTATGTTTTCTTTTATATTGAAAATTTATTACAATATGTTTTGCAGACAGCAAGTAGTCTTATAGTGAGATCTGAACTTCATGATAAGGGAAATTTCATGGTTACTAGTCTTGGAGTTTATAAAATCTTAATTCCTCCTCACTGTAATATGATAATTGAGAAATGCTACTTGTGTAAAATCCGGTTGGGCAAAAAAAAAAAAAAAAAATCGTAATAGGTGCAATAATTAGAAAAATGGAAAATCTACACTAGTGTTAAAAAAAAACATTTTTGGTAATTTTTAATTTTTGCCAAAATAACTGAATAGATATTTTAATGAAATTAGGTATGTTTACATATAAACTGATATAATACAAAAATATACCATAGAGCAGTTATGGTACTCATGTGCATGAGTGTATTTATGGCAAGCCAGCAAAAAAAAGTTTAAAATAGAGGTTACACAATGAAACCAATTCTTGTTCTTTTCAATACTTGCTCATTTTTTTTAAAGTTAATGGAATTAAACTTTTATTTTGAATAATTTTGACGTGTTAGATTCATAAATTGCTTTGATTCCTGAACAATTTTGTGCTATTTAAGAAAGAAACATGTAAGCATCACTGTTATAAGTTCTGAAGATTAAATGAAAAAATAATATATAGGGAAAATTAAGGAAGGTTAGATTTTTCTGATGAATGATTACAAGGTCTGTTCAAAAAATATTCAACCTTTATCTTTTGCATGCACAGTAGAGATTCTAAATTGGTGCCACTGTGCACAGTGGTAAATGACAGAGAAATGCACATGTTTGAATTTGTTTCCCTTTGTTCCAGTGTACCAGTCATTTCCTACAGGCATTCAAGTGAAGTGCTGTGTTCGTCAAATTTTTATTTCTCTAAAGATGACTGAACGATTTAAGCAGAGGTACTGCATCAAAATTTTCATCAGAAGCTTGGTGATTTTCTAAGGGAAACAATTCATAACATTCAGCAAGTGTTTGGAGACATTGCTATGGGGTCAGACAAATTAAGGAGGGGTTTAAGCGATTCAAAAGTGGATGCATGCACGTTGGTAGAGGGTGACCAGTGTTTCTGGGAGGCCACAAACTACTCAAAGTGCAGCTGTTGTTGAAAAGGTGAGAAAATTTTATAATGAAACATCATTGTTTGACCGTACAACAGACTGCTGAACAAATTGAGATTAGTATAGGTTTTACACATGCAGTTTTGTGTGATCCTGTGCAGAGCAGTTGTGAAATTTGTTTACAAACTTCTGTCAATGGAACAGAAAGAACTCTGTCTTGCAGTTGCGTATTACCTACTGGACACTATCAATGCTGATCCTGGTGGTTCCTCAAAATGAAAATGCCATTGAAAAGATCCTGTTTTCAGAGTGGAGATGAGATAAGGCAGAACATGACAGTGGAATTGAACATAAGCCTTCCAGAAGTATTTTCAGCAGTTGAAAGAATGCTGGGCAAAAAGTGTGATGGCACAAGGGTTCAACTTTGAATTTGATTGTGATCCTGATACCATAAGATTTTTTTTCTATCCAAGTGGATACTTTTTTAACAGACCTTGTAAATATCTTATTTGCAAATCAGATCTACAATTATATATTTTCCTTTAATTTGATAGTAATACAATTTTATTCTAACTTAATCGTGCATCATCATTTCAAATGATTTGTTTGTTACTTGTTGTGGTTATCGTTTTTGTGTCATATTTCTAATCAATTAAAATTCTACCTTTAATGTTATGTATTTATAGCAGTAATCCAACTGCTAATTCTGGTGGTGGACACTGGGGACCTATGACATCTCATCAAGGTAACAGAGGTGAAAATTGGCCTACCCATCATGGAAGTTCTCAACCTCCATCATCCAGATACCCCCAAAATAATACTTCCTCCGGATATTCTGCTGGTTATCCTTCTTCCAGATACCCTGCTAATAATCCTCCCTCCAGATACCCTGCTAATATTCCTCCCTCCAGATACCCTGCTAATAATCCTTCTTCCAGATACCCTGACAGAAACTTGCCCAGAGACAGAAGTGTAAGTTCATTATTTAGTATGCTTTTTTGTATGTATGCTTTATTTTCTCGTATTTAATTAAAAAATTATGCTGAATATATTACCAAAAAAAAACATACTTCATAAATAAGGCCCCATTCAAAATTCATTGATTGATTAAATTTCCTTATCCCTTCTGAAAATAGTTCGCTGAACCAATCATATACATAAATGTCACAAACAGCAGACTTTTTTTTTATGTGAGGCCAGAAGATAGGACAAACTAATGGGAACATGAAGACACAATATTTACTTACCTTTTAAATCTGTCAGTCGTTTCTAGACGTATTAAGGGTACTATATTGCATCAACTGCTTATGCTTTGTTTCTTGTGTCATCACAGAGGCTCCTTTAGATTGAACAGTCCCCTATTGATATGTAGGGGTCACAAAATTGTCTATATATCCATATATGCTCATCCTGTTATAATTGGAAATGCAAGTTGTCAGACCATGCAATGTGTTTTCAGTCATCTACACTCCAGCTCCTTTAGATTGAACAGTCCCCTATTGATATGTAGAGGTCACAAAATTGTCTACATATCCATACATGCTCGTCCTGTTGATATAATTGGAAATGCAAGTCGCGCCAGACCATGCAATGTGTTTCCAGTCATCTACACTCCAATCTTGGTATTGGTGGGCCCAGGAGAGGTATTGAGCTTTGTGCAATGAAATAACTACAAGATACACAAGTGAGACTTTGACTTCAAAGGTCTTTTTCACTGATGATCCGTTGAGCAGTTCATATGCTGACACTTGTTGAGCCCCTGCCACAGAAATTTGCAGCAATTTGAGAGTATGTTTCACGTTTATCATGTTTTAGTATTCTTGCCAGTTTTTGATGGTCCGATTCTTTGATCTGGACGCATCGATGTCGAACTCTTTTGCCGCATACCCGATATTTGCAGTACACTCTTGAATCAGAGATGTCATGTCTTGTATCTTGTGCACCAACTATAATGCTACGTTCAAAATAAATTTTAATTACTGGCCATTGTGATAGTAAGTGCCGATTTTACAGCTTTGTGACATCTACATATTACCAGGCCCCTGGATTCTGAGAATCCTCAAGCCTGTATCATAATGTAAGTGAGAGCTCATTAATCTTTGGATTATCTTGTTTAGTTGCAGATAAATGGTAGGAAGAATTCATATTGGTCAAAATCTAAATAGCTTAGGAACGAGCTTTCGATGGAAAGATGTTTTTCTTCTCATGTGGCGGAAGATATCTTCAACATGGTGGTGATGAAGATACTGCTGTGTTGAAGATGTACCAATGCAGTTAGCATTTGCTGTTGTGTCAGTAGCTATTTGATGTACTGGCAGCATTTTTCAAAATTTATATATTTGACTCTGGGAATATGCATAAAGATTTAGAATATTAAAATTTGAGATAGAAAAAAATTGAAATTAATTAAATATTCTAGTTTGATTCACTAGAAATCCTTAAAGTTGAAAGTTAAGATGGCATAAAATTGACATGTAGAATTATTTTGGGTCATTCAGTGTTATGGGCAATTGAGTAGCTTTCTAAATTTAACACTTTGGGGTTATTTGTTTCAGGGAGGCTCTGGAAATGTTTATTGCCAAATTTCGAATATATTATCGAAACATTTTAGTGGCTGTAGTGAGTGTCCTGACAGTTGAGTTTGGAAATATTTCTAATAGTTGGATGTTAGATTTAGTGGCATATTCCCAGGTTGGATTTGCATAAAATTGTAAAACGAATTTGCAAATAAGCATCTTATTTTTTAATTCCGACAAATTAATGTGTTAAGCTAACAGCTTTGCCAAACACCTGTCTTATGTAGGTGCTGCTGACCACATCGCATCAGCTGATTGGTTGCATGCCTTCCTTATTTCTTATATGCCTGCCTGTTTTATTAAAACGTGCATAAAATTATAAATAAATGCATATTTTTTTATTTAGTGGTGTGTCTTTCTGTATTTTTCTGTAAATGTCTAAGCGAGTAACATGTTCAAATATTAAAAATGTTTATAATTTAAATGGGCTATTTGTGTCTTAAGGGTAGATATAACTCATTAGGAAAAGCGTGTTTATGAATTATTTCATGATGTTATTTTTTTCTGAAATAAAAAATAAACTTGCTTATTCTTTTAGGATGGTGGTCAAGGTGAAAGTTCTTATTCATCTACAAGACAAAGCCATTATACTTTCTACTAAAAGAAAGCATCCACATGCCTTATCGTTTCAAATGATTGCATCTTAATTTTCTCTGGGAGTTTGACTGTACAATGTTAAGATGCAGCATTTGGAAGAACAACTTTTTAGCAAATTTATTTTCATTTATTTTGTTTATTATATTCACACCATGAATATGGATTTATTTTAAAAAATGCAACAAGATTGTACATTTAATGTAAAATGTGTTATTTGGTAATTATTTTATTTAATAATTCATTTCTTCATTCATGAACACTCAGTATCAGTGGCTGAGCCAGGATTTTATGAAGTAAAACTGAAACAAAACTGTTAGTCAAGAGTTTTCAATTAATAAAAAAAAAATGAAATTGACTTTTTTTTATTTTTCATTGCTGTTCTCTGTCAGTTGAATAGTTTGATCATGCCCAAATGGAGTTTCTTGGTTGTAATTTTTTGAACCAAAATATGTAAGAGTTGGTGTTGCTTCTGCACGTACATCTTTTTCAAAAACTTTTTAAGACTTAAGCACCTTAATTTAAAATGAAAGGGGGGGGAATGGAATAATCAAGGAGGAGAGGGGTATCAGAAAGGAATTTTATTATCATTATGAATATTATTGTGCCAGGTTATATGATGTACCACGTTTTGGATTGCATCAGGCACAAGGTGGTTTTGAATTGTATGAATCCACTTGATTTTTTACATATTTAAAGTTTTGTTGTTTTATATATTTTCTCATTTAAGAAAAATCTAGTTTAAATATGAATTTACACATATAAAGTTAATTCAAATTAATAATATGCACTGCTCTCAGCTTAATATGTATATACATATACACTGCAGGCCATTAGAGTTGCGACACCAGGAAGGGAGGAAACAACAAAACTTGCATATTGTATATTTCGCATAGTTGGGAGAAAATATGATTAAATTTGTAGACTCTTTGGAAGTATATGTAGTCCATAATCAGTATACAGAACTGCTGCTTCTGGAAGTTAAGACGGCTCTAACTAGGTTAAGCATCGAGTCAAACTTTCCATCAATCTTAATAGCTGAAGAGGAGGGCTGACCCAGTCTGTCAAATATTACCAGATGTTTTCAGTGAAGGACAGATCTGGAGAACGTGCCGGCCAGAGCAACATCGAACCCCTCCTGTGTCGCAGTAGGTCAGGACACGACGGGAAATATGCGGTGTTGTGTTTTCTTATTGAAGGAAGACGTCTCCTAGGCCTTGAAGATAGGGCACAACCACTGAAATGTAACGCTAGTTGTTCAAATTACCGACGACGTTAACAAGAGGTGTTCGTGTCGCTGCCTGTATGCCGATATCGAATGCATGTTGATCACGTGCAAATTTCCTCGGTGCCTTCAGCCTCTGATTGGCTCATCATCATGCTGCATGTAGAATCAGGAATACGAGGTGTCATTCCTGTGTTTAGTTTTGTCGATATACGTAATGTTGTCTTTGTGCTGCAGCTTCAAGATGAGCCGCAATAATGGTCGCCGTGCAGACTGAATTCCTACACGCGCTAGCAAAAATTTCTGCTTTTTATACGAGGCAAAAGACAAAAGTCCTCAAAAGAAGGAATCAAATATATAACATTTTGAATGCTGTATTGGGAGGAGAGGGTATATTATACACTTTGTTTGATGGTTTTCAAACTGGCTTTTTGAAGCTAATTAGAATAAAATAATTTCTTTGCTTTCATCTTTTGTTGTTTATTATGTATAGAATAATTCCATAGTGAAGAACAAAGCCGTTTTTCCTGCCTAGGGCGCAAAAAATTGGAGGGTAAAAAACGAGAAAAAATTAAAATCCGTGAACTTACCACCGCCTAGCGAGTCACGAGAGAAGCATTTCTGCCCTTAAGAAAATACAGACTGAAATGAAATTTTCTTTGGAAATGAAAAGCTTAAAAAATTTGATGTTGCTATGCACTCAAAATAATATTACCAGGGAAAATTATTACAACGATGTTATTAATAATTTTGCAACTGTTAAAGCTCGAAGAAAACCTTGGTTGTACAAGTACAATGACAGTGACTCAACTAAAAAAAATGTTTAAAAGTTAGTAAAGGTATAAGCAATGAAAAATATAATAATAACCAAATTGAAAACGGTTCATACACTAATGCATACTCTATACTGTAATTGCAAACTATTTCATTAATTTACTGTACTAATTTACAAAAGGGTGATCTGTGATGTTGTAAGGTAAGGAATGAACAAGAGTTGCCAAACCATGTCACTATCCTTTGCTTTTGATTGCCAGTTCAGAACATGGCGGGTCTTATAGATGATGGGTAATGAAAAAACTTTCCAAACAGCAAAAACAAAGAAAGGGGAAATCCTTCCCTAACCAAAATTGTCAAGGCAAGAACATAAGGGGGTGATCTGAAAATAGTGGGGAGGTGCGTAACAATTCAAAGTGCCTAGGGCGAGTTTAAAAACGGCCCTGGTTAAGAAAACATGTTTTGCATGAAGTTAAAATTAATCTATTAAATAATTGAATTGCACTAAGCTTATATCAAATAGGTTTAGTCATGTATTAAAATCTTTAATTCAATAAAAGCTTAAATTTAAGAATTGCACACCAAATAAGTATTTCAAAAAATGAAAATTCTTCACTTTTTTGTTGCATAATTTTGTATTATATATAAAATAAAAAATACATAGTATAATAAAATGGCAATACTAAATTATATCACTAACAAAGCTAGAAGATACAAACCGGGTTTCAAGAAACATAACTATAAAAAATGGTGGAAAAGTATATTGTACAAGAATTAAATAAGCATATGTATAGCAGGAAACATAGCTATAACTTTAAAATGAAAGAAACCAAAAGAGTCAATGGACTAAAATGGATACCTATTATGATTTCTAAATCTGTTGCTGAATTAGGACCAGCAAAATTAGGGTTAAGTATACTTTACGGATCCAATCTTCCCCGTATAGCAGAAATGTTCGACATTCTAGCAAAACAGAGCAATATTGAAAAGTTAGGCCTAAAACTAATTGAAAAAATTCCATAAAGAACAGCAATGCCGAAACACGTTCTTTCGACCTTTACGAATCCATTCTTGTATTCAATCACAATATCAATATTTTTTTCTGGACGACACCGGAGTACTTTTATGTATATTTCATAATTTACGCATTTTCTGCGATAGAAGGAGGGGGGGGGGATAAACTAAAGCGACTCTTCAAATTCCGTAAAATTAGTCTAGTCACGTCAGAGCTGACACGGCTCCGTTTTTGTTTTATTTCGAAACACGATCAACTTTGCGGAAGGAGGAGTAAAAGGAGAAAAAACAATAATAATAAAGCTTGATGTTATGCGCTTTGAAGTAAAAGAGCGGCGGGAAAAAAAACCCTTTTCTTTTTGAGTGATAATTCCCTCTGTATGATTCGAAGTTCCTTCTATGGATTTAGCTTCTTAGTTCCTAAGCCTTTCAACGTATTCATGAGAGAATTGTTCAAATATTGCTCTAACAAAAACCCGCTTTTAGTCCCTCCCTAAAAGGGTTCCCTTCTCCGCCTCTTGCTTTGGTCTCATACTTTTTTCCCCCACTTTACTGTATAAAAAATTTTTTGAAAAATAATGGCTTATATGAACGTGTTGCTTTTAGTATTAGGAGGAACGATAAATTGCTTGTACCGCTGTGCTGATGCTAATGAAATGGAAGGAATGAACAAGGAAGGAAGTAAACAAAGATTTATACTTATAAAAAAAGTTGAATTGCATAATTTAGTTCCCTCCTCCCCTTCTGTAAATTCCAATATTTCCAAAAGTTGCGGTAATTTGGTGGTTACTAATCTTCTTTAATCATGTAATTTAAACAAGGTCCAAAAGATCGTCATCTGCTATTAATGAAAAAATTTCAACGGGGATCACTTAAGAAATTTTGATGAAGTACTTTTTGCGGATAATATGCAGTAGGATTGCTGCAAATGTGTTGCAAGTACAAAATGGAAAAGTTTTTGATTTTCAGTGCTTGCTTCTTAATCTTGTAAGGGATTGCCCGTGTCATTCCTTAGTGTGAGGGGTTGAAAGGAAAATTAGCCATAGTCAATACAAATTCTATTTATTAACAATTACGACACAAATTCAACAACTCTAACTAACATGCGAAGCAATCGCGGGGTAGACGAGATATTAGGAGAATTAACAGTAAATTGGATCACTTACGTTGAAGCAATACGCCTTCTAATTCAATTCGTTCTAATCCAAATTGAACGCTTAATTGACCAAATCGTCAATCTTAATATTAATCAAATAAGTAACGAAGTTCTCTTGCCTAGCTTCACGCTAATCAATCACTGCTATCCGTTGCCAATCTAACCTCTCTCTTTACGAATCGAAAACTAATACTTAAATACACTACATAATTTGCATATATCGCGTCTTCTTCTTCGGGAGGAAGTTTTCAAATGAAAAATATTCAAAGGCAGAAATTCTCCTAGAGGATTGTTATGAAAAACTTGGATAGGCCCGTTACAATCTGACCAACCTCAAAATCACAAGGCAATAATGCTTAATAGAGTATTCTGGCTGTTTTAGTGGAATACACGATTTTTTAAATTATTTTGGGATTAATTCTTAAGACTGGGAACTTTATGGTGTATTGAAGTAATCCCTTTACCAGTGAATACACTTCTACGTGTGTAGAAGACCGAGTTAATAAGTAATTTAAGAAAGTAAAAAATTATATGCCGTTTAGTTCTGTCTTTACGCGTACTACTCGTCCTTGTCACTTCACCAAGGTTGAAAATCTGAAGTCCGTCGCCAATAGCTCTCGTGTTGCTTACAAGTGCGACGTGAATGAACACTCACTCGCGTCACAGTTCATCGGTGGCAGTCGCCAAAGTCGACAGATCACATTCTAGATGTGCTCGATGGATGAGAAAGATCCAGGAAAGCACCTGGGTACCGTATAGGGTTTACTAACTGATACGCGCCTTATGCGATCGAGAGACTTCTAAAATTCCATTTCGAAATCGCAACATATTATCTGTCATCCTAAACAATAAAGCAATATCCAGATTGCAGTAGCATCGCGTAAGAAATACACGAGGTAGGATTCATAAGTTCCCGGACTGAGCCTATAACGTGAAAAATTTTCCAATGGAGCAACTACTATAACATTTCTGTGTTACGGTGTGCTTCGCCTTTTCTAAAAAATGTCTGTCCCAAATCACGTGATCGTTGGCATTTAGTAATCGGTGATTATAAGAAATTGCGTTTGTTGAGCAGAGAATGAATATCAAATTTTGTGTTCGCTCGGGAAAAAGTGCTACAGAGACTTACGAAATTTTATAGCATGTGTCAGGTTTTGATATATTATCGCAAACGCAAGCTTTTTAGTGGCATCGACGTTTCAGAGAAGGCAGGGAAAGTGTCGAAGGTGATAAACACTCTGAACGTCCGCAGACTTCTCGCACCGCTGAAAACATCGAAAAGGTTTCTACGGTGGACGTACGAACAGACTTCAGCACACACACACAGAACAAAGCAGGATCAGTTGGGATATCCTCGGTCACATGTCAACGGATACCGACTAAGAATCTTAACATGCATAGTGTTACGACCCGCATGTGCAGAGGGCGCTAGTTAGTCCTCTTTGTTTACGTTCTCGGTATGCATGTAATCAACCCAAGGAGCGGATGTACCAACCGTCGCTCAATAAACCAACATTATTTAAAGTATACAATCCGCGCTCTCTTTGCTTGAGTAGATAAGTTACACATAACTCAAAGTCTGCTCATAACCAGTTCAATACATTTATAGAACTACCACGCCTTTTGTGGTCACAGTTATAGCTATCGCATCCCATCCACACAGTGTGTCAACACATCGTTCCCCGCATGTTAAACGAAGACCAATCTGCAGATAAAGTTAAAAGTGCATCGCAACCCGAATTAAAGGACATGGCTAAAAATTGATTCCATAAATGTTTTGATGATCTTTACAAGAGATGGCAAAAGCGTGTTGTTGCTCAAGGGTCTTTTTTCGAAGGAGGATGAGTTTCAGTAGCTTAATTGGTGCTATTTTTTAAGTTATAGTCTCAGTTCAGGAACTTTCGAATCCTACTTCGTATGTAAATGGACTATGCATTATCAAGATTTACAAGTGATTCGTGTGAAAAATTTCCTGACGTAATTTTGGTGGTCAAAGGGAATTAACAGACCTTTAATGCGAAATGCTTGTTGAAACTAGATACATGAGGCATTTTATTTCGGAAATTGTGGGGTAATTCGGCATTCCTTGAACCACAATTTTTAAAATGGGTCGATAGTAAAAAATTTTCGGACAACGCAGTGTGTTTGGAAACTAGATGGTATACTGTTTTGATAACAGTATTAATACAATTGTATTCTCGGTAGAAAGACGAGAGTGAATTTGCGAGGAGTGGGTTAGATTAGTTTAAGTGGCTGTAAAATATAGTTGTTAGAAAATAGTGAAGGGGATTTAATATAGGTAGCGGTATCTGTTAACACAGAGCTCTACCGAGAATAATATGACCGAGATCAGCTGCGTAGAGTAGTCAAGTTTTGTCAGACAACAGTAGCTTACACGAGGCGATCAAACGTAATGCTTGGTTTTCGAAAATTTTTAGGTTCATATGAAAATAACACTAGGGACAACTTAAGGCATGGGCCTGAGGCCTCACCCGCAGTAGGGACCTCGTCTTGTTCGCAGCCTCAGTAAGTATAATTTAAATCTCGAATAATTTCAACGGTCAAAAGTTTTTTCTGCTTTATTCTCCGAAAAAGTGGGAATTTCGGACGATATGTAAACTGGCTACATGTGATGACCGGTGTCCACGTACAGACCTAGGCCTTCCACTATACACCATCATTACTTATTCAATCAAAAGTCGGTTGAGCCGGTTTGTGGGATTGTAAGTCATGCACATTTATCTGATTCGGGTTATTGTTTATATGAGTCTTTGACAACGTATGTTATGTACTGTCTAGTTTAGGGGGTCATAGCTGGGGCCTACTTTTGAGTTGGGGCCCAGGACCTCAAGAAGTCTTAAGACGTCCCTAAATAACACATAGATGAAAAATGGTTTTACATTTGTATAAAAAAAATTCCTGATTTGGAAAAGCATTTTAGGCTCTACTTACCAGCCGTCTTGTGTCCGTGGTGCAACATTACGAAATCCGTTGCCAATAGTCTTCGCTTGGCTTCTGCGACGTAAATATACAATCAACGATCTTGAATTCGTGAACGTGATTTAAATCTTATGTGATTTCTACTTACCTTTTCAAAAATCTAAATCAGTGTATTAGTTTCACACACGCATTGCAATGAAGTTCATGAAAAAAGGAATTTAGATTGTGACGGTTCTATCCGCGACTTTTTCACTAACAGTCTTATTGGGGAATTCTCGGTCTTTAAATATTATTTTATCAGAAAGCTTCCTCCGAAGAAGAGAGCTTGAACATGCAAATTATGATTACTATACAATGTCAGTGGCGTAACGTGCACCGCGGGGGGGGGATCTAGGGGGCCAAAGCCTAACTGCTGCCAATTATCTACTCTTTGTAAAATCCAACTTGGGGGCCCAAACTTGATTTTGCAGGGGCCCAGATGTTCTCCGTTACGCCACTATATAATGTCTAGGCTTACAGGTTTGAAAGAGATAGGATAGATTGCTAGCGGAGCAATGATTAATCAAATTGAATGTGAATCGCGGATATTTAACATTCGATAATTGAATTACTTAAGGTGGCGATCTGTCACTGGAGATTGAATCTAGATTAAATAGCGAAAAGGTCATAGCTATTGAATTAAGTAAGTGTATAAAACATCAAAGCTTTTTCATATTTCACGTACCTCGTAAATTGTCTCCATATTTATTAATTGAGTGCATCTCTTATCCTTGATGGATTGAATTTGAGTTGTGGTTAATATTGTGAATAAATTGAAGTTTTATTGACCGTGACTAGTTTTCCTTCCGATTCTCCCACACCTTTAGGCGCGGAGGCAAGATCATTATAAGGATTTTCGCGCAAATGTGTTTTTCCTCCGATTTTTAAAAATAATTTTGTCTACTTTAATGATTCCTTTTAGGATTTTTAAACATTTAATTAAAAATTCTTTTTTATACATTAACAATACAAATTTTTAAGCGCAAAGATAATTTCTCATATACCAAACATATTCTGTGATTCTTTTTTTTTTAAATTTTCGAAGTAAATGTTGATATGATTTAATATATACATGCTATTAGAGCAAATTAAAATATTTTAAAAATAATAGTAATTTTATGATTTTTTGCCCTTGTTAATAAATTTTTTCGCCTTAAACTCTTCCCTATACATATTTTTGTGTGTTACATTTATAAAGTAAATTATCATTGTTCACTATCTCGTCTTCTTAGTAATATTTTAACGGTGTAAATTTTAATGTATTTATATATATGTAATAGACGGGCCGTTGCAATGGTATTTCTTTATGTGATCGCTATTTTTGATGTTTTATCTCTGCTGCTAGTCCTTTGAAATAGTAAATACAGTTTATTGAACATTTAACACATAGCGTTGCAACATTACAAGAAGCAGACTAGAAGACACAAAACACGAACCAAGCTGCAGCCGATTACATGACGATAAACAAAGACAGAAAAGGGTGGTCTCCAGAAATCTCAGTGTATATATAGGCAGCTCAAATCACGTGATCTGAGTGGTGGGGGGGGGGATAGATGTAGTTCAAAATACTAACTGGTTGACTTATTACTAAAACGGGGGTCCTGAAGGGATAGACCATAGTTAATTAAGAGTTATTAAAGAATAAATTAATGGGGATAATTACATATATATATATATATCCCATACTTTCTTGATCTGATTTGGTTCAAGTAGGTGCTGAATAGTTATTTAAATTTTTTAACTAAATTTTAAAAAAACACTATATAGTGCTCAAAACATTTAAAATTAATCATACACTTCGAAAACATTACTTTCAACATGTCCAATAGATTCGATGCAATATCTAGCATTATCAGTTTCAAATTGACTCGAATCTCTGTAAAGTCTAAAAAGTATCCATAATTTGTATTTATAAATCGATATCAATTGTTTATTCTGTTACACTACTGGGGAAAAAATACAATTCAAAAAATTATTAAGTTTCATTTTTGAAACTTTGTGCATTAAATATTTTCTTTACATCACTTAGTTCCATTTACAGGTAGTTTCTTTAATATTTAAAATAGTCACTTTTTGTAAGACACTTCAAAGATGTGTTTAAACGAAGGCTATAACGGGTACCTCGAATAGGCTGGAAAATCCCGCAAAGTTTAATATTGGAAAAACGAGAACCTCTTATCCTGTCTTCCCGACCCTCCGAGTTAATAAAACAGGAGCACACTGGACAAAATTAAAACGCACCTCATGTGTTTAGCGACCGCTTATGCACCATCGAATCCCCTCAGACCCAGTAGGGGGGTAGTTTCTCTAAGAGGGAAGAATGCCTCGTTCTTTTTCTCTACTTCCCATCCCCCCCCCATCGTTTTTATTCTTTTTTTTAACGTAATTCTGTTCGGCCCCACCCCACTACCACTCGAATATTAAGTTGGGCATGCGCTGCAAGAACACTTGAAATTCTCCGCATGCTAGTCATCGACAAATTTCGTGGGTCTTCTCATCTTCTCACGGTGTCACTCCCCCCTCCGTGCACGCATTTGTCCCTGGAACACGGCGGGGGTGTCGTTTGGACTCCGGTTGCGAAGTTCTTTTGTCACCGGTTTTGCAAATTAAAACGGGATGCTGTTGAGGTTTGTTCCGGCTTGTGTACGAGGTCTGTTCGTTTTTAATT
>BMAO01033053.1:0-90172 GCA_019973975.1 Trichonephila clavata
GATTTCTGACTCGAAGGCGTTCTTCTTTCAACTTTGTGGATAGAAGAAAATACAGCGTTATTGACATCCTGTTGCACAAGGTATGTTTTAATTTTCCAATCATTAGAAAACGTGAAAATTTTTTGTAAGAACTTCATTATCAATTTCTGGATTAGAATCGCTATTTATTGGCTCCGATAAATCAATAAAGGCCTGAACTGCAGTCGCAAAGATAGGCAGTCCGTCAACAAACGTAACATAATCGTTAAAATCTTAAAATGTGATCCGTGTCTTGGAGTGGGTTGCATTCGTGTCTCAACTACACTTGTAAAGTCTAATAACGCTTTGAGCTCTTTCTCGTCAGAATTTTCAACTTACGAAACAAATCTTTTTTCTGTTATGCAAAAAAAAAAGTTGTCATTTGAAAAGAAAAAAAAAATTTTTTTTCTTCTAACTCAAACTACTAAAATTTTATTTTTCAGTTGTTGAAATAATTCGATGAATTATTATTCGTTAAATATGACTTTTGGCTTTCATTTTAATTGGGGGTAAGAGAAACGCTCGTTTAAATAGCAAAATTCGTTAAATAGGGGTTCGTTAAATCGGGATCCGACTGTATTTTATTTTTAAAAATGTAATATCTTAGTAAGAAAATTAATGAACTAGTTGCAACAAAATTATAATATGCAATTGATGCAGTTATGACAAACTTTCAACAGGGAGTACAGTATTGCTCAAAATTAATCAATTTGACCGATATGATTTTTTTTAAATAATGCTAAATGCTTCTATTTCTTATTTTCTTCTCAAACTGCGGGATGCCGTCCCCTAAGGGGCGTGATAACCTAAGGAGGGGGCGTGAGCATATTGAAAAGTCGAAAACAAAAGATTATTAAAAAAATTATTCATCTATTATAAGCAATAAATATTGAAAGCAATAAAAAACACTTACACTGATATAAGACACCTATAAATGTATCAGCACTGCACAATGTATTTTATAATTAATTGAACAATACTAAGTTATAAACAAGTTTATTAATTACCATTGACCCCATGGGCTTGTCATTTATAAAAATGTATACAAAAATTAACATTTATCTTGATCATTTGAAAGGTTCATAATTAATCCCGAAACTGTGGATTAAAAGTTACGCGATTCGCTCCCCAATGTCACCATTTTGCGCTTAGGCACGCGTATGTAGTGTATTGGGGAGGGAAGAAAGGGAGTAAATAAGAAAAGTCTCTGAAATAAGTAAATCCTTTGCAAACACTGTCAAGATCATTTTATTGCATTACAAAGCCTTAGAAATAATTTTATGGATGGCAGCGAACAGAAAAATCTTATTTTGTAAGACGTATATATACGTCCAGGATCAATTTACGCACAGGCTGAGCGAGACGTTTTTATACGCCGGTGTCACTTAAGAGTTTAAAGTCATCTTGTAGCTTTAGCTTCAAAGTATCGTATTATCGAATTCAATGTATTGTTATTGTATGGAGGGGGGCACGATGAAAATTATGATTGAATATTGGGTCTCAAATATTGAAAGTTTGAGAACCACTTTCTTAAGGAATCTTCAGATCTGCAACATACCTGAATGAGTAGTACAAAGCCTAACAAAAGTATATATATATAATAATATAATTACTTTAATATTCAACTTAAGTAAACATATTTAATCAATATATTTAAATAGCAATGTTATATATGAAAAAAATCAAAAATTGAATGCATTCTGAAGTTCTCAAAATAAATAAATGTAAATTACCAAATACCATTATTCATATTATAATGACAAAGATAGCATTAAACTAATTTAGATGTTATAAATAGTTTAGAGCTATTGTTGCAAATTCTCGAATTGACTGGCTTAATGATAATTAGATGGTAAACTTTCAATAGTAGTTAACTTTCTTAGTAAAAGATAGTTTTCTAAAGTAGTTTAAACACCATTACACTATATAGAGTGTGAAGTACGGAGTTTGTGTAGTTAGTTAATTATTACTTTTGCATTATGTCTGCAACTAATGGTGAAGAATTATAATTAAGGACTGGCTTTGCTGGGGAAATCTGTGGTCCTTAATTCACATTCAAACAATGTCTTTATTAATAAATTGCATTTGTTGAAAAAGCTAGAAATTTTCAAATTAATTTCCATGAATATATATCGAGTGTTTGGTATAATAAATATATCTAACTCTTAATTAAAGCTTAGTTATGAATCTTTCCAATTATGTACGAAAATAGATAGCATTCCATTACTTTGATTGCTTTGCTCATATTTCGGTTTAATTCATTATAGATTGATCACTTAATTAGAACACGAGCTAGTTTTATTATTTAGTTTATTTGTCATTTATTAATTTTAAGGACAATATATCGGCCGTATTTCATGCTTTTTTTAAAAAAAAAAATTAAATTTCCCTTCTAAATGAAACACATAAAGTATTTTGTTTTCACTGAAATGATACACTGTTGGCGAGAAAAAGAAATTTTCAGGAAAATACTTTTCCTTGCATTTACAAGAATAAGATTTCGGCAACCCGAGTAGATATGATCATGGTTTCCAGATTGGCGACTTTATCGTCTTTGACGACAGATTTGGCGATAAATTATCGCACCGAGGAATTAATGGTAGCTCTCCGGAATCAACCCTTCTAAAAATTCTCGTGAGGCTATATTAGGAAACTCTGAGTTCAGAAATCATAAAATCTAGTTCATAATTTTCTTATGCGTTGTCTGCAATAAGAGAGACTTTATTTGCTTGAGTTCTTGCTAGAAGAACTGTTCCAGATTGCCGTTTTCTGGAGTGCTGTACAACTTGTTTATAACGAGTTAATATTTCCCCTTACGGAAAGTAATTTATGTTAACATATATTTGTGTAAATAAGTTGATTCGTCTTGATGTAGTTATTTGTTCGTCCTTGTCTATTACTAAATCAGATACTATTATTCAAATAATATAAGTCGGTAGCTGTATTTCTCCCCATGCAAATAAGCAACCGTAAGTTGATTTATTTCTACGCCGCATTTTCTTATTTTAACTGTGTGTGTAATATCCAGAGGTTAAGCTTAAGACTTCAAAGTATTTGTTCAGCTCTTTATTTATAGCTATTCATAAAATTGGAGAGAAAAAGTTAAATCCGAATTTGTTTTCCATGTGATTGTTCTTACATGTTTTTTTAGAAAAATGAATTATGATTTTAAACTTTTACGTCTTTTAATAGAAATCTGAGTCACAATGAGCAGAACATGTAACCCTCAGTTAAATGCAATATTTAGGGGGGGGGATATCAACTATTACTTTGCTTAGATTGTAAATTCAGCGTTTAGTACGTTTTCGAAAAGATAAACAAACACCTAATGGTCAACATCTTTTTTCCATCAAAAACCATGCCATTTGTTACACATGTTCCCGAGGGGAAAAAACAGGAAAAAAAAGAACAATCCAGATCCAATTTCATGTCTTTGAAACAAAGCAAAGAAGGAAACAAAAAAGAAAGTGTGCACAACTATATAAAATTACAGCACAGATTCTTGGGTAAACAGCAATTTTGATAGAAGACACAAAAGAAAACATTACCTTCAAATGACTGGAATTCTTATTCACTTATTCCATAGACTTTTTTTTTTCGTGAAACATGTCTCCACATCAAAGGGGGGATCGTTCGAAAGAAACACAAACTTAATTCTGTGTTCGAACAGTTTCTCCCCCTCCGTTTAACAGTCAACTGTGTGGTGTTATCAAAAGAAGATTCTGAACGAAAAACGAAATATATATATCTAAGCATTCTCTTTCTTTTTCGAACTAGAAAACAACCGGAGATTTCGCTCCGGGATTTTTTTTCGGTCACTCTTTATTCTGGTAACTTCTTCCCTTATTTTACTTGTTTACCCTATCTAACACACATACGCGACCGTTTCTTGAACAGGAACCAGGGGGAGGAAGGGAAAAAAGTTATTTTAGAAACTTCTTCCCCAGTTTTATGCTTTCGGGTGATTGCACACCGGTAGGAGGGATATATCACTTGGGGTTTTATGACCAGGCAAGCTGGGCCTACACTGGAATGTGAAGATGAACTGCGAACCCTTCCGAACATAGCTGCCATCTTTAGACACGTGGCAATATATACTCGTAGTCCCTATATAATGAAGTATTTCTAACAAAAATCATAATACTTTATTATATATAAAATAATCAGATTTATGTATACACCTAACTCTATTTTACTTGATTTTGAAATAACAAGGCTCACCAATATACTTTTTACACGAATTCCCTACTCAATTGACTCTTTTGACAGACGATCGATTTATGCCAACACTTGTGTGAGTGACCTAGTTAATATTCTGGAGTTACGGGGAATACCCGAATTTTATGAACACTTTATTCTGTATTTTGTTAAACTTCAACCTAAACACAGAACTTTGATCTTCATTATAACTGTATATTGTTATAAAGACTTTTAGATGATAATGATTTGAACGAATTTATGACAGTTTGTGGTAATAAAGAAGTCAATAAGCTCGATTTTGAAAGAGGTTCAGTTCACGAGGACATGAAATTTTCTAAAAGTTTGGAAAAATATGTTCTTACTAATGATCCTGGTATAGAGCATGCATTAAAATTTCAATGGAATCTTATGTTTTGTATAGCAGGATTATATAAGCAACTTGAGAAACCGAAAAATAGCCGTTAATAACAGACTAAGTAACAATAAAAGAATCAACAAAGATAGTCAATAACGAACGAAATTCTTCATTAGAACGTATCTGATGATAGCATTTTTGATTCAAAAAATGTTAATGTTTTTTTTTAAAAAACCTCATTATGCTTATATTTTTAAATTAAAAGCATTTTGTTAACCTATTTGTGTTATTGTTGTTGACAAATATAAACTTTTCTTTAAAAAAAATTTTCTGTATAAAGCAAAAGTTGGAAATAGTGAATTATATAAACTGATTGGCACAAAACACCTGCATTTATCATTGACTATGACATCACATTAATTAATGAGCTGATTGGTTGGGAACAGATGACTGTAGCTATCACGAGAGTATGAACTTAGCTCATTATCTTGAATTCGTGTTTATTCCATATACAAAGCATTTTGAAAAATTATTCATAACTCTCACATTAAAAAAAAACATTTCGTAGTCTTTTTCATGCGTATAGAAAATTTATACACAATATTATTGAAAAAGGAAAGCAATAATATTATAGAATTTATTTTCTATTGAAACATGAAATAAAGAATTTAACTCCTAATATTTTTATTTAAATTACTCACGGAGAAGAGGAAAAATAGCTTTTCGCGATGCTGTTTTTTCTTTTCGTTGGGAAAGAAAATGTTCGGAATATATTTTCCACAGTTTCATTAATAAAATTCAAACACTCTCGTGTTATTTACCTTATTTTATAATAAAATTTAAAATTTAAAATCATATTCAAGATTTTAAACAAAATTTGAATAGAAAGGTGAATTTTAAATACAATTTTTGTTGCTATAACAAAAAGTGAATGCAATTAAACTAAAATTCCATAACTCACTTAAGCAAAACTGCACGGAATTTAAGAATTTTCTACTACTCACAAAATACCAAATCAGAAATATGTGAAAATTAGGATTCGAAATGGGAAGATTCACTTTTAGAAATTAATTAAATACATTAGTAAGTCAGTTAAATAATCTATTAATGCTCATTTTAAATTCTTTTGTGACACTAAAATTAAAGCCAAGTTTTGTCTCTGGCTGTACTTAGGAATGAGGAAGTTGTCCAAGTTGTTTAATTTTACTTGTCGAGAATACATTAAAATAAAATCTGAATTATTTATGGATAAAATCAAATAAAAATATAAAGGCTTCTGTCCTTTTATTAAAATCAATTGATCACGTTTGGAGTCGTGACTTTGAAAAGTCTTATATATAAATAACTTAATTTAGTGTCACTTGAATTAGAATGTACAGAGTGTCCCCGAATGCCGTGCACAAACTAGAAGGGAGGTAGCGAACATCATGAGGGGCCATAATTACATAAGAAAGCATAGGCGGAAACGCGTAACCCTAACAAGATAAAGAGACACAAAGGCAGAAAGGCCACAATACAGAATGTAGTGTAAGACGATTTATTACAAAAACAAAAACGATAATGAATTAAAAGTATGGCATTAAGGTATCCGACAGGTTGCGACAACTTTTTTTTAAAAAAAATAGGAGATTTAGGGATTTTTTTGTTATTTTTAGATTTGTTTAGTGCATTTTAAGAAAAATGTGCTGAAATTAAGAAAAGAAAAAGAAAATATATAACTAAAATGGGAAAAAATAGGTAAAAATTGACAAAAAATACCATAAACGCGGCGCATTCTGCACCAAAGGTTTATGAACAAATTTTCAATTTTTTCAATCTAATGTGTTGTTATATTATTCAATTTTGAAATGACCTTCAGGATAAGAGATGTTTTCTTTTTTACAAAAACTAGAGCATTTTATCTCGGTCACTATATGAAAATGCTTAAAAAGACAGTGATTATATTCACATAATGGACTGTAAATTTTGTAATAAAACAGTGATTGATACATCTGAAGGTTGAAACAATTCTACTATTATACAGAACTTACAGAAAAAATTTCTGTTAAGTATGTTCAAAACTTTCTTAGCAATCGTTCACCCCGTTTGATTATTTTCAAAAAATCACATTTCGAGTAAAACGCGTTTTAAAGTATGACATCTTGCTTAAAGTAATGGGCATCTGCTTTTACTAAAACACTTGTAGTTTTTGTTCTAGTAAACGGAAAATGATAAACTTGGTATTTTTATACAGCTAATAAGCTGGCCCATAAAAAAATCATAAAAAAATTTGTCAATTTTTGGCAAAATTCACTGTTTTAAGGTAGTCGGATACATTAAAGCATCACGGGAGGTGTTTGAAATATCTGCCATTGAAACGTATTCACGCAGGACACCGAAGCGACATGGATTGTTGAGCACGTTTGAAAATACCGGGCCTTTTTACTTATTGTAGCAGCAGCAACGTTGGATATTCATGCCACCAGGGCCATTTCAGAATTGATGGGTATGTCATTAATCGTGGATCTGAAAGATCTTTTTGTTCCGCCAGGTTTTAATGCACCCGAGCGAACGTTTGAGGATTCGGATGTCGTCTCGTTGTATACCTTTTCCCCATACAACCGAAAAGCAACACCTCCATTTCAGTTGGCTAGGCCGTAGATGAAGTAGATATCCGTCAACTCGGCATTCATATAACGATTCATGTTTATCCCACGCTGTTCATGCCTGAAATGAGGAAACCACTTGCACCGACCTAGCGAGCTCACGTACAGCGCCATCTATTGCTTTCCTGTGTAATTATGGCTCCTCACGATGTTCTTTACCTCCCCTCCAACTTTGTATATGGCATTCAGGGACACCCTGTATGTATAAAATTTTATTAAGAATATTATTGGGAAGAAAAAGAAATTTAAATTAAATCTTTTGGCAAAAATATGCAAAAAATTTCATATTGTCTAAGATGTTTCTATGTAATAAGAATATTTTGCCAGTATATACCCAAGACTTCTCTACAGAGCCCGAACTAGTCTTTAAGAATTACATTATTTAGAAGTGGGTTTATTTATATTTTAATACATCAGAGAGAAGAGAATTTTTTTTAAAAAATAAACACCGGTTACTATTTAATTATTACCGGTTATTATTATGATCCTAAATCAGGCACTGTAGAGAAACCCTAGAGATATATAGGCAAATAATAATTGTAGAAATATTTTTAATGGTAGGGAAATGTTTTGAAAATATTTTTTTAAACTGTAATTTAATATATTTTTCCCGTATTACAATTCTTAGAGCAATTGTATATGTATATTCTATTTCAACTAACCTTTTTTTTTATTTCTGATGGGGTGTCGATTGGTGTTTTATCATTGCAGACCTAGTACATTCCCCGGAAGCTAGTATCTCTTTTTATTGCGGCACCCTATAGGCGAATACCAATCGCCACAAGTAGATTTGATGCCCAGTTTCTTTCCCAGTGGGAGGCACCTGAGCTTTTGACGATGCGAACCTTTATCAGGATTTTATTTTGCTGAGAACACTCAAGCCAAATAGACACTCTAGGGTCCTTTTACATGACGTATAGTCACACGAAATGGATGCTGCCAATTTTTTCAGCATCATGGAATTCTACCGATTTGGGTCGGGCTTGAACCCTCAACCTTAGGTACAGAAGGCCAGTGACAAACCAACCACGCCACCCAACCGATCTCAACTAATTTTAAATATCAAAAAGCTTTCAATCTTATGCTTTTTCAAAATCCCGGTTCTGAAAGTAGTCAATCACCTTTATACAATAAAATCCTCAATACAGAATATCCAGCTGTGGGATCGTTTCCTGTAACTGGAACACATTTCTCAAAAACAGTTATTTTCTTAACCTTTTTGCTTAATATGTACGTAGTACCCCCCCCCCCATAAGGATGGGAACGACCTGGGGTCCGTATTAGTGTGTGTTGAATATAAATAAATCTGTGTCCTGGAATTTTAGAGCTATTTCATTTGATAGCAAGATCCCTTTGGTTGCCATTAATACTTTACAACACGGTAACGCATTGTCGAGATTCTACGTACTTTATGGTTGCTCTTCCTTTGACGGATCACTGTGCTTACATTTCGGCTAAAGTGTAAAACAGAAGGACCCCTTGGTGATGTCACCAAACAACTTAATTTATCGATAGGTGTTTCGAGAGCTTACAAATTATAATTTTGCAATAAGATTAAGGAAATATTAATTTGAAATAAAAAATGTTTATAAAGCTATCAGGAATGCATAAAAATAATAATCGTACTTTTTTTATTAAGTAAAAAGAAAATCCTAAATAGAATATTAAGAAAAATGCTTACCTGTGTTCAGGAAAGTTCTGAAGGAGGGTAAATTTCTTTCACTCACATTTCCATACATATCTCTTTGCATGAGTGAGTGAAGGAGCGAATATTAATTCAGCTACGCGAGGGCTTTTGGCAACGGATCTCGTAATTTTGAACCATGGGCAAGTGACGAGGGCCACACCTGAGCTGGCACTCCCCTCTCCTAACTACCACACCACACTAACGGAAGGACGTATGAACCCTCGATAGATTTCAGTGGTGCTGGGCTCGAGCTCATGACAAACCAGCCACGTGTCATTTAACTTGACCATTAGGCTACCGCGGCCACTCACACCTCGCTGCAACCACTCATTCAATCCGTGACTGTTTACTTCGGAACATTAAGTTTGAAAAAATGTCACAGTCCGAATTCCGAACCCACATATTCGTTAACATCAGTATCTCACGCATACTTATTTTACTTTCTTCAAACCAGCTATTCTTCCTTACAGGTGTTCTTATACTATGCACTTTTTTTTCTGCATTCACAAATATATCCATCACTTGAATCCTTTTTAATCAAACACATCGGTTTCTTGCAAACCGAACATTCAGCATTTACAGCAATCAATCCATTTTCCAAGCACCACTACATTACATACAATTTCCTCTCTCATTCCAAATAATAATAATAATAAACCCAGCAAATCATATATCTTTCAGATATACTCATCAGGATAAGTCGAAGAAATAAATGAAAAACAGGAAAATCGAATAATTACAAATTGCACAGGAAAATTCAAAAAATCCTTCACGCATAAAATCTAGATGCAAAATGAAAATTAAAAAATAAACGATGGAATTGTTAATTTTAAAATTGTCTGTTTTTTAAAAACATCCGCAAACTTTTAAAAAACTAATATAAATTAATTAAAAAGAACATGTAACCTTATCTGCATAAGAGCACAAATTGAAAATCAAAGGTTATCAAACTATACAGTCTGCCCGAATGAATTCGAATCTCACCATGATTACACTAAATCCAAAGCCCCCCTTCACACATGTAGTCTACACTTTAGACTACATTCCAACATGTGTGTGATTATCTCTGGTAATATACATTATAACTTTCTACGGCTTGTCTTCGTCAATCCCATATACTTTTTTAGCCGGCTCGATCTCCACATCTGTCCCAAACAGAGATCGTTTATTGTCTGATGAGATTGAATCTTGGTCAGTGGTGATTTCTTGTCAATTAGAATGATTACGGATTGAGTATGTGAATATTCAGTTACTCGATGCCATTTAGTGACGGATCTTGTAATTTTAAAGCATGGCTAAGGGACGTGGATGACTCCTGAATTGACCATTAGTTACTGCGATCCCGAAAGGATTTTAGAATCCCACAAGGAGGGATTTACCAAACTCTCACGTCAAAATCCATTCACATCAGCTTACTTCATACCAGTTGTAGGCCAATGCATTCTTCATTTTTTTGTGTGTGCCTGCATTTCCTCAATAAAACATTCAATTCATATGGTAATGTTTAGTTTTAAATACAGTCATCATATATTTGGATTTTTCGTTTAGCACGTCGTTTATATGTTATAAAGTATTACTGTGTAGCCGCTACACTGTATCTATACCATCTATATGAACCAGTAACTACCTCCGCACCATAGTGATCATCTTGGTGTAGCGGTAAAGTTACTCGATTTCGGATCCAAAGGTCCCGAGTTCTGTCCCAGATGATAAGCGTGCCACTTCATTGTTGACCTTGGCTGAACTCAGGAAAATGCAGCCTTTAGAATTGTCGTGGCGCCATCTATCCACCGCAAATGCAATCAAGCCGTCGCATAGTGACGCAATATTTCAAGCCGTCACATAGTGACGCAATCTTCAAGCGTCGCATAGTGAAGCAACCCTCAAGCTGTCACGCATGAATGGCGCAACCATCAAAGCGGTCACAACTAGTGACGCAGCAGCTAACACACTCGATACAATAACTACATCGTTCGTTAGCCTAACCATCAACTCACTGGTAGGGGAGTGTGTAGCGATACCATCTATATAAGCCAGTAACTACCTCCGCACCATAGGAATTATTTTGATATAGTGGTTAAGTTACTCGGTTTCGGATCCAAAGGTCCCGGGTTCCGACCTCCGGATAAACGCGCCACTTCAACTGCTTTTTATTGAACTAGCAATTATCTTTTACTTTTTCACTCAGTATAAATGAAACAACATTAAATTTATGAAATATTACAAGCATTTCATTGGTAAAATATGCTTTCCTTCATAACATGTGATTATTCTTTATAACAGTACAGCATCTCTCGGTGAAATGTGTGAAACTATTATTCAAGAACTTTCTACTGGAAAAAAAATTATATCTATAATATATATAATGCTCATAACTCACCTACACATAATTAACAAAATAATTTTTTTCCTAACTTATCCAAATTTTTCATCATTTATCAAATTTATTAGTTGCGTAACATTTTGATTTCCAATCAAATATTCTCCCAATATTTACTTTACGTAGATAAAACTTTGTCTTTTTTCTTAATTCTGGAGATAACTGGAAAGTTTTCTCATTAAAGGGCACCTCTTATCATGTACATTTATCAAATGGTAGTAATGTGCTAGTTAATATTGACCATCTGAGTAATGGATTACCGAAATCATTAACACCGCTATGGACACATCTCTAATCGATTTATCTTGCCCTTTGTTTTTTTGAAAAAAGAAGATAAAACCTTTAATCAATCCTTTGGGACTCGGTACATTTCTCATAGTTTTGTTGCTAATCATTTAATTTATTGTTGTTTCATGATAGTTATATCGGAAATAGTTTGTATTAGTATTTGTCTCAATATATTGTATATATGTGATTTGTCTTCATTTTTACTAGTAATTAAATAACCATAGTTATACAAGCAAAATATAGGATTGCGGTTTGTTATATTAACGTTGATTTATATTTGTGTTTTCATATCGGTATTTGGTTTGATTCTTTTTTTTCTTCGTAACATTGTGAGTCGTTTAGTATCGAGTAAATTCGAGAGCATATTTCCGAAGCGTCTCAGATTTAAAATTTGCATTGGTTCTTTTTTAGTAAATGCATACATTTATGTCCAACTTGGTGAATTATTGTCATTCTTTTAAATATGTGCTCAAAACAAAATTAGCTTTTAGAGATACTTGGTGCTGTTCTTTTTTACTTTCTTACGAATTAAATAAACTAAGATTTAGTTTTTATGTCGTAAAGGAAATGTTATAAAGTTATTTCCTTCAATATTTCATTTTATCGCTATTTATTTATCCATCGAATGTATCTCAAAGATTTAATTTTGTTTTAAAACAAAACTAAGAAGATATGCAAGAATTGAAATTCATTCTATCCACTAGTTTTCCTTTATAAGATTAATCTCCAAATTAATTTATATGATATCGCAGATGATATTTAAGACATTAATGAAATTGAAGTCCTTTTTATAGGACATATTGTAGTTATTTTAAACATTCTCTAATATATTCATAGGACAAATGTGTGTTTATTGAAATAAAAATGATTAGTTTATATATGTAAAAGTGGATGTTTGTATATATCAAATCGCTTTACTCCAATACCGTTTAACCTATCACTATGAAAATTGGCATGCATATGTATTTTTTTGTGTAGAAGGTGTTTCAGCTATCTACTTTGTTGCAGCTCCTCACCAGGTAACGCTATAGCATATTAACTTCTGGACAAAAAATCAATCGCCAAGTTGCCATCATGGTCGCCAAAAACGATGTCAACCTAGCTCTATCACCAACATTTCGCTAAGTTTCCATTGGATCGCTATTATAATGCAAGGAATGGCGTTGCTTGCGAATATGATAGTTTTAGCATGAATTAAATACAACAGAAAGTAATATTAACGTATTACGCATTAAGGTATAAATTATTTACACTGTTTTAAGCATTCATTACACAAAATTTGTATAAATTTGGTACTTTTGCTGAGCAGAGATAAGCTTAGGAAAGGGTTTTCAAAAATCGACCCACAAGAGTGTTACGGGGAGTTATAAATTTTAAAAAATATCCTTTTTCAGCTATTAGATCTTCAGATTTGACATTTAACAAATATGGTATTTTTTTCAGCTGAGATGTGCAAAAAGCTTTCTTTTTTTCTTTAATTTGCATTTTACGTAAAATTAACTCATTAAAAACTTTTTTATCCTTCAATCAGGATTGTTTAATTTTTCAATTCACCCATGCAAAGAACGGGTATAACAGCTACTTTTAGGATAAATTTCTTTGCAAGTTTCTAACACTCGAAGTAGCCACATGATCACTCAGATTTTCAACTTCATACATTTAATAAAACATTTATGCTATGAAGAGAATTTTGCTCTTTATTCATTGAAAATTAATAAAAATTTTTATATTTTTCATGTACAAATATTTATTTCTATTTTTATCATTTATTTAAGACTAAAATACATTTTCCTATCTTATGAGTGACGTGATTAACTTTAAGTAAATACAAGTATTTTCATAATATAATTTATGTAGATATAATTTAAAGATTTATTTTAGATTAAAGTTCGTTACCCTTATTTTTTCACTAAGAACCATTATTTTAAAGTTAAACCACCATTACGTAGCTAAAATACTAAAACATGTATTTTGAAATGTGTCTTGGCTCAAAGTCCTCACGTTAACGTGGTGTAGAAATTTCGAGGGGGGCGCATGGTCGGGTGCCGTCTGGTTCAGAATTACAAGGTTTTCCCCAATAGGCTTTGTGTATCTTCAAAGTGAGACATTTGATTTTGTTAAAATATATTTGGGATGCATTATGATTAAGGTATCGGTCTGCTCTAAAGTTGTGAATTTTGCCGAAAATGTAATTTTTTATTATTATTTTATTTTATATGCCATCTCATTAGTTGCCAAGTTAGTCTTATTAAATACCAAGTTTATTATTTTCCGTTTACTAGAACAAAAACTACAAGTGTTTTAGTAAAAACAGATGCAATTACTTTAAGCAAGATGTTAACTCGAAATGTGCTTTTTTTTAAATGCTCATACGGGAACAGCGATTGCTCAAAAAGTTTTGAAAACAATAATTAGCTGAAACTTTTTCTGTATGTTCTGTCTAATAGTAGAAGCCTTCAACCTTCAGATGTATCAATCACTGTTTTATTACAAAATTTACAGCCCTTTATGTGAATATAATCACTGTTTGCTTAAGTAATTTCATATAATAACTGAGATAAAGTGCTCTAGGTTTTGTAAAAATTAAACTCTCTCTTATTCTGAAAGTCATTTCAAAAATGAGTAACATAGCAACACGTCAGAATGGAAAAATTGAAAATTTGCTCATAAAATTTTGTACAGAATGAACCATGTTTAGGCAGTTTTTTGTAAATTTTTACCAATTGTTTCCATTTTTGTAATAATATTTTATTTTTATTTTCTTAATTTTAGCATATTTTTCTTAAAATGTACTAAGCAAATCTAACCCTCCCCCCCCCCCGATATCTCCATTTTTTTATGAAAAAGTTGTCGCAAGTGGTCGAAAACCTTAAAATAAGTTTATTTTGGAAGTTTGAAACGCATGAAAAAAATTCCTTTTACTTATCAACTCATACATAAATTCTTACAATACAATAAAAGTAGGAAAGTTAAAAGATTTAAATTAATAAGATGTATTTTAATGACTTATTATATCACCCAGATAAACTTAAGGCATTAAATTTCTATGTTATATTCCCATGCCTATCACTCAGAACTCTTAGCCATCGAGATACGGTTACAGATCAGGGAAAGGAACTTTGAAACAAACTTCCGAGGGGTCAACTGATCTCGGCCCATGGGATCAACCAATGGGAGATTACAGAATTGAGATGGGGTTGGAGAATACGGCAGGAAGTTCGCATGCATGAGAACTGTGAGTGACAGACTGGTATGTTAGTCAATTGTCAGTGTTCCTATTCGCCAGATGTAGCCACTCCAGAATGTGACAAGAGTCACCAAGGGAATTGAACTGATATTGGGCTAAAATGCACAAGGGAAATTCTAGATAGTTTCGACGAAGTGGGATTCTATCAGTAATGGAAATTGTGGGAATATTCTTATTGTGAAGTTTGACAGTTCTTAATATAAATAAAGTATTGGAGAAACGGTATATGTGATGTTGGTATTTGATCTGAATCTGTATTCTTATATTAAAAGGTATACGAACACGTCGAAATTACCAAATTCGGTCTAGACAGATGTTTTTGATTTTTTTTTTTTTTACTGGATAGAGCTATCTTTTGGTTTTAAAAAACATACTTTGTTTTATTTATATGCTACCTAGAGGCCAAAATACAATCAATTTTAAAAAGTTTGATAAAACGGAAGTGGGATCTACCAGTGAGTGAATATTAACGTCCGACTGTTCAGCTACACGAGGGCTTTTTGGGGACGGTTCGCGTAATTTAGAACCATGGTCAAGTGACGCGGACGACACCTGAGCTGGCACCCCCTCTCCTAACTACCACATCAACGGGAGGACGTTTGAGCTCTCGACAGATTTAACGCGCATCGCTCCCCTACACGGCGGGTCTTTAGTGGTACTGGGATCGCACTCATGAAAGGATACCCAAAACCTGACGCCTAGACCACTAGGCTACCGTGATCACGTGGGGTCTACCAGAGGAGGGCTTTTAAATTGCTCAAAATCTATCATTGAGAGTCAGATAACTCACAAAATGTTCCAAATATATTTCTATAAAACTGTTTGAACTTGATATTTATCTTATTTTTTAGAGAATGTACTAAAATATTTCTTATTGTATGAATACTTTTCGAGTTATGGCTTGTTATTTAAATAATGGTCTCATAAAGAATGTGGCATTTTTTATAATGTCGACTCAATCGGCTCTAAAATTTTCGAATTTTAATAAAACAAAATTTTAGTACATTTTCTAGATAAATGTATCTAATTTATCTTAGTAATACTTTTACTAAGATGATTTCATTAGTTTTCTCTGATTGCTTCAAAGTTTTCCATAAATATTGTTAAAATAATCGGAAAGTAAAGGGTCAACCTTTCTACTATGCAACAAATTTGCTATTTTATCAATAATTTTGTGTGCATGTTTTACTTATAAAACTTGTCATTAACTTAATCCTTAAAGTTGTAATGTAAAGAATTATATATATAAAGGTATGAAAAATTAAGATAGACAATGGGGTGTTACTAACAAAAATCTGAACAAGAATGCTGTATAATAAGGACAAGGAGTATATACACGCAATAGACAGAAACATTTGAATATCATAATTCTTATAAACGAATCCAGAAAAAAATTCTAAACCTCTGTATTTATTGTACTCGAATCTCATGTAAAGACGCAATTTTCGTAAGCATAGTAATCATAAATCAATGAAAGAAACTCATCAAATAAAAGTTTTTATGTTTTCTGAAAAAGTTTGTCATATCCGCTAGTATGTCAATCACCTGCTCCGATAAAAAAATCAATACAGGTATTAAAAATCCACTTTTCTCTTTCTACGGATCAATTTATTTCAAATTTATTACCGCCAACTCTATATGCATTAAACTATAAGTCTGGTTTATGATCTATCACTAGTTTTACTAAAACCGATGTACGAAATGAGTAGCAGAATAATTTTTTTTAAAAAAATGAATATAGCTAATAAAATTTAAAGGACATATTTTTATATCAGCAATAAAATTCTAATTAGAAAAATCAATGATTCATTTAATTACTGATATTACTGCGATGCAACATAAAAAAATACTTTTATTTTTTAAAGGACATGGTACGATTCACACAAAAAATTTTAATTTAGTGATTTTTATAACTTGTTTGGTTGCCTCCTATATCTATACATGATGTAAAACAAATTTTGTGCTCAAAATTTCATAAAAAGCTAACCAATTAATATGTTATGGGGAAACATCTAAAATGATTTTAAATGCTACTTCTCCTACAAAAATTGACTTACATATTTGAAATTTGCTGTACAAGTACATCAAACTATGTATAACAAAAGTTGTTATGGGTTTTGTGATAACATGATTGATATTTGTACAATACATCTTTCTATCAATACTTTTGTGGGAAATTTCCTTAAAAATAGAGTAAATTTTAATTTCAATTATCTTTTAAAAATAAATATTGCTTCAATTGAAAAACACATACCAACTTTTGTTCCATGAACTATTAAAAACAAGTGAAAAAAATTTCAAGATTAGGCACAATAGAAAAAAAAGCCTTGGCATTTTAAACGAAGGGAAACTAGCTATTTAATCTTTCTGAGATAAGTCAGTTTAAGGTATCCGACTACCCTAAAATTGTGAATTTTGCCGAATATGACAAAAAAATATGATTTTATTTTATTGGCCATCTTATAAGCTTTATAAAAATACCAAATTTATTATTTTTCGTTCTATAGAACAAAAATTACAAGTGTTTTAGTAAAAACAGATGCCATTACATTAACCAAGTTGTCATACATTAAAATGTATTTTACTTGAAATGTGATTTTTTGAAAATAATCAAACGGGGTCAGCGATTGTTAAAAAAGTTTTGAACATAATTAACTGAATTTTTTTGTGTAAGTTCTGTATAGTAGTGGAATTATTTTAACTTTTAGATGTATCAATTACTGTTTTATTACAAAATTTACAGTTCCTTATGTGAATATAATCACTGTCTTTTTAAACATTTTCATATAGTAACCGAGATAAAGTGCTCTAGTTCTTGTAACAAAGAAAATATCTCTTATCCTGAAGGTCATTTCAAAAATGAATAACATAACAACACATTAGATTGAAAAAATTAAAAAATTTGTTCATAAACCATTGGTACAAAATATACCGCGTTTATGCTATTTTTGTAAATTTTTACCTATTTTTTCCCATTTTAGTTTAACAAAATTTATTTTTCTCTTCTTAATTTTAGAACATTTTTCTTAAAATGTACTAAACAAATCTAAAAATAACAAAAAAAAATCCACATATCTCATTTAAAAAAAAAAAAATTGTGACAAACAGTCGGATACCTTAAAGTTTTGATTTTCTGTTGGAATGTGAATAGAAACGAACACAAAGGTTATCATAACTCTGCGTTTTTTAAACTTAGAGCTTTCAAATTTTGCGAGTTTATAGATAAGTATGCATGCAATAATTTAGACAAAAAAGGTTAGATTTAATTTTTTGACCTATTTTTGTCAATTGAATCGTACTGTGTCCCCATAAACAAATTGAGACGGGATAGTATAACTATAGACATGCTATTCAATAAATATATAACTTTAACAAGTTTATCCGGTCTTTGAATAATTAATTTGAAATAAATTCTACATGTAAAAAATTTAACCCTTGTAATTTAACCCGACACACCCCATCATATGTATAAAATGATTATAATAGTTTCAAATTTTTAGCGATATCTCTCTGTCTCTCTCTCTAATTAGTAGACTTCTTTTAATAAGAGTCAATTCAGTATACACTCAGATTCTTTTCTGAATAGGTTACTCTAAAATAAATAATGTTTCTATGTATAGCGCCTTCTATTCCTTTATTCGAAATTTTGTTCACTCTGTATTTCCACTTTTCTTTCATTTACTACACTTTTACTTGGGTCGCAATACTCATTTGAAAACATCAAATTCTTTCACAAGACGAGGTTCGTACAGACCCAGAGGTTAATTAAGGGAAATGCGCGTGACAACTTGCTATAAGATACAGCCTTTTACGCTCTTTTTAAATTTGTACTGTTTTGGGGTGGATAAATATTAAATATGTCTAATGATACATAAAGAATACCAAAATACTTGCTTTTAAGGGGACACAATAAAGTTCAATTGACAAAAAATCGGTAAAAAACTCAAATCTAATTTTTCTAGCCTAAATTATTTTTATATACTTTTCTACAAACTCACAAAATTTGAACGCTCTAAGTTTGAGAAACGCAGAGTTGTGATAGCTTTTATGTTTGCTTTTATTCCCATCCCAATGGCAAATCGAAACTTTAAACTGACTTAACTCTGAAAGATAAAATAACTAGTTTCCCTTCATTTAAAATGCTAATACTTGTTCCTAATACTTGGAAATTTTTTCTCTTGTTGCTAATAGTATATAGAATAAAAGTTGGTATGCATTTTTCAATAAAACCAATACTTATTTTTAACATAACAATTGAATTTAGAATTTACACATTTTTAAAGGAAATTTCAATAAGCATTCATAAAAAAAGTATTGTACTAATATCAATCATGTTATTGTAAGACCATTACCAACTTCTGTTATACAAAGTTTGATGTGCTTGTAAATCGAGTTTCATATATGTACGTTATTTTTTTGTAAGAAGAGTAGCATTTTAAAATCACTTCATAAGTTTCAAGTTTTTCCCTTAAAAATTTTAATGGTTAGCTTTTTATTAAATTTTTAGCACAGCATCTGTTTTACATCACACATACACTAAGGAGTCAACCAGAACATTAGGAATATCATAAAATTAAAAAAAATTGAGTAAATCGGATCATGTCCCCTTAAAAATCTTAAGGGAAAAAAGAATTTGATTTCTTATAATCGAAAATTTTCACAAACTAATGTTATAACTTCAAACACTAGCAAAAATGGATTTCTGTAAAGAATTTCACAATCTTAAAAATAAACATATTGTTTATTTTTTAGAGTCTTTGGTTTAGAAAAAAAATGATTCATATTAATGAGTAACATTAAAATATTTTAATAAAGAAAAAATTATGTATATTTCTCTTGAAAATCAAAACCTTAGTTCTGTTGTCTACAAAATTTAACTTATGTTACATTACAAACCATTGCTTTCAAGATTTGTTTTGCTTCTGCTCTATAATGAGCGTACCTAAAAATGCAACACAAGTGTGCTATAATGCACGATTATGCTTGAATTAAGAATTGAATAGCAGAAGTAGATGTACAGAATGTTAAGTCATAACACGAAACGAGACTTTTTTTTCAAACGCTCTATTTATTTCATAGCTGGGGGGATATTTAGAGCATTTGCTACGCGTGTGGGTGAATTTTACTTTGCCCACAGTAAATATAAGAATACTGAGTTATTAAAGTTAAAAATAATAAAGTTTAATTTTAAATTTTTATTAAAAGTTAATATAATTAAATTAATATTACTATTTATAAATACATGTAAAAGGAAGATTAGAATTTCCTATATTGTTTGAATTTTCTTTTGTCCAATAGGAACCAGAATTGGAATGGATGCCTCGCCTGTGAAAAAACAGCTCATCGCTACATAAAGTGAAGAAAATAATTATAAGTGAAAAAAGCGTTCCTCCCACCTAGGAAAGTGATTTTCTACAGGATAGTGAAGAAAGAATATAATAATAATGTTTGTGTACCTTTTATATCTGAACAAATATTCCAAATTTAGGTCCTATTTTTTAACATTAACCAGAGACAGCCTTAAATAAAGTTGTTTTACTTTCTACATGTACTTTAAGCATGTTTGAGCTAATGTGTTACTTTACATGAAAAATTGAGTAAAAGTACTGAATATTTTAACTATGCATTAAAATAGCATTTGTCTTAAGATTAATGAAATGAAAGCAGTGTTGTATTTTAAATGCTAAAGCTAAAATTTTTCATTCCGTTGAAAATTTTTTATGAAATTAAATTTAAATGGAGGCATAAGGAAAAAATATATATGAGTTCCATTTGATGAATTCCATATCTTCCTGTAAGCAGGCTTTCTTTTGGAAAAATCTATTGATTACCAAGAGAAGTAGAGATTCCAAAGCAAATAAACGAGGGAAAAATTATCTTATCATAAAATAAAATTATCCTATTTAAGTCATAATATTCTTTGTTGATTTCTAATGTAAAACTGAATTTGCAACGGTTATGCTTCGTATATGGCTCTTGTGGCCAAACATGGAGTACAGCAAACAAGTCCGTATATTTTCTTTTGCTATCCTACCCTCAAAGCAATGACTACCCATACATGGGGAAAAATAGACAAAAAAAGGGAACGAAATTGTAAAGAAAAGGGTATCCTTTCCCCAAAAAGAGTAAGGACGAAAAGTGATTTGGGTCCTGAGACAATAGCCCTCAGAAAGTAGCAAGAAAAAAGTAAGAATACCAGAGGCAAGTAGTTTGCTAAAAAAAGGGAATAAGTACAAAAATGTTTCTTTTTCCTCTTTCTCCGGTACCTCACGCTTCTAACGTTTTCAATCGTCCACTTTTGACGGTTTTGTTGCCGGCATGTTGCAGCAATGCGAGATCGCTTTGGTTTCAAAACGTACTTCCGACTCGGAGGGAAAGTTTTTAAAGTGGGGAATTTTTCTTCCTCTAGCCATTTCTTCCGTCTTTTTGCAAGAGGAAACCATGATATTTATTTATTTTTTTTATTTCTCAGGGCAATTCATTTTTTTTCTTTCTATTTTTAGAAAACCTTTCTATGAAAAACAGTTTAAAAGTTACAAAAGTTTAAGAAATTTGCTTGGAAAACCGAAGAGAAATTTTTTTTGACTTTCCTAAACAGTTTTTTGTATGCATACTCTTTTCTAACTATGATATTAAATTTAATAGTTTTGAACTTTTTCCTAGTCACTATGGTAATGTATGTTTTTAGACGTTAAGAACTCTTAGTTTTTTAGTTGAAAGAAACAAAATTTAACTTACTTCCTTTGGATATTCAGACAAAATGCCTCTCTCTTTAAATTATTCCAGACAACTTTGAAGTAGGGTAGCAAGATATAAGCATAATTGTGTATAAGTTACCATATAATTCAGTTATTTCCTAGAATAAATAGGTATATCCTTAAATTACTAGAAAAGTCAGTTAAAGTATGAAATAGATGAAAAATCTCATTCTTTATCTAGTTATTCTATGAAATAAATATAGACCGTTAAAGCATAAAATAAACAATTTCAAAGTTATTTTCTAAATTTATTGTTTATAAGTAGAGCTAAAATATCTCGAACAATACATTTTATCCCTATTGCGGGTGATTAATTGATAAATAATAAGAAAAAGCAAATGGCATAATTTATTGCTGCTTATATTGCTAACATTAATTAAGCATAATGGAAAAATAAGAATATGTTTATAAAATAGTTATATTTAAATACTATAAGAAAATACATGCTGAAAGAAAAAAAACTGTCGCTTTATAAAAACATTGCGTAAACATTTTCAAATTAAAATGTAAGGAATATTAATTTAAATTTTATGAAGTAACTTTATTTTACTTTTCATTATTTATTAGAGCAAAGATTGCCATGATGACACTCTGAATTGCATTGCATATTATTTTTGAAATAAGCAAACTTTTTACTATTACAATTTTAATTTTTACACAATTACTTTTTAAATCCTTGTCTAGCGCCGCAACTTTCAGCTGTTGCAAAAAAACGAAGCGTTGTGTCAATATACGGAACTTATCAATAGAAATTCATTCTAGCTCACATATACTGAACTGAGAAATAGAAAATAATTGTTTATTCAGCAATCTCTTGTTCCTAAAGAAATGCCCTTTCCCAAAGCAGCTAGCTATAAGCGGTTCAAATTTCTTTTAAAGCAGCTGGAACCGATTCAAAAAACTTCCGAGTTTCTTTCATATTTTAACAATTAAGTAATCGTTATTCTATAAAATGCCAAGTTAAATCGTAGAATTCAATAATTTTATATACTTTAACTGATATATCTAGTTATTTCATGAAATGCCTAGTTATTCTATGAAATAATGAATTTACACTTTAACCGTAACATACACATGGTGACAGAATATACTCTCAAGCATGAAAAAAGCAATAGCTGGGCGTGTAAAAATATTTTGTTACACTTTTTAAATTTCAAGTCGTTGGAATTATTTATAAATGCTCCGAATTAGTGGCACTAGGACTGAAAAGTTTAAAATAACTAAATGATCAAATTGACATGCAACACATCTAAGAGAATTTGATGTAGAAAATTTTTCAAAATAAAGGAACTACTATTCCAAAATGATTTTTCAGTAACTAAAAAGAAAAATAATTTTTATAGAATTATATTCTAAACTACTTATGTTATGAGATTACGAATTCAATTCAAATTTTAATATATTTAACAAATATATTTTTTGTGTGTTCAGCTGAGATATGCAAAAAGCTTTTTTTGTTTAAATTGCAATTCGCATAAAATTTACTCTTTAAAAACTTCTTTATCCTTCAATCTGTATTGTTTAATTTTTCAATTCACCCGTTCGAAGAATGGGTGTACCAGCTAGTGTAATATAAAGAAATAGATTTTCATTTGTAGCCCACGGGATTATAGTGTTTTTTCGGAGTGACCCGTGAGGTCATTTGGATTGGACATTCATGTTATAGATCATGGTTGAGGAATTGTTTTGACTTCAGGACCACATTATGTAAGCTAACGATACCGAAGGGTGGCAGCTTTGCACTTTTAATCAAATCTGTATCTCAAAAAGGAAAAGTTAATACCATATATATAAAAATCAATAAATATAAGTTTAATAAAACTGTGGTGGTTTTATTCAACTTATTTACTGTGCAAATATCATCTACGGCTGAAAATGCATTTCATTTTAGAATAAGTTTGAGGAGACAAATGTATGCTATCACAATTTTCTACATTTTTTAAAATTAAGTGTGAGATGGCTTATTAAAATACTCATTCCAGTCTGCAAGTGAATGGTTTTAAATTTGCATCCTTATTTAATCTTGTTGATCTTCATGCAAGAAAAACTACTCACAAATTACTCTAATTTAGAGAGCATTTTTTATCTATTTTGTCTTCTGATAGTCTTGGTGGGGGCCACAAAATACACTTTGAATTGAACACTGTTTATCTACCTCATGTACAAGTGATTTTAAATCACTTCGATTCTCGAAAAAACTTTTTCTATGAAAACGTTTGCAAATTTAAAAATTACTGAAATTGTGAACTTTTTCAGATCGATTATATTAGTTTTACTAATAAGTTGGTAGGTTCCCACCTAGTTAACCTACAGTTGTGGGTTCGATCCCGGGAGGAGTCGATATATTTTCTGATTTCGAAAACCGTAAGTAGAAATGTCATATGATAATGTGGCATGTAAAATATCTCTTGAGCTCCAATTTGGCTCTGTTACTCTCGGAAAAATTAAATCACAGCAATATTTAGCATCCGACAAGAACGTGTGACGGATTTATACGGTCCCTTTCATTAACTCCTTGGGGATTCCTTTTGGGCCATCATTCTTTCAACCAACTTTCTCCGAGGAAAGAAAGCGTGATTATGCAAATGAAGTTTAATGTATATATTCTGTATTCGCGAGTTTTGAAAGTTAGTGAAGTGATAATTGAAGGCTAGTGAAGTGAGGATGGCTTAGATGTGAAGTGAATAGATGAGAAGATAGCAAACTGGCAGTAGTACGTATACGTAAACAGTGTACAATGTGAGAATTTGTAAATTCGGAAAGTGCTTAGTTCCACTTTTGGATAAATATTTAAGGCCACGTCTAAAAGATTAAAGGATTGCAAGAGTTCAGGTACTGTTATCTTATTTTAAGTAGAAGTAGAGAGTTAAATTACTAGCACGTTTTCTAAACTAAAACAATCTTTGTATAGGTTAACGTAAGGAAAGATTTGCATGGTAGTATATATTATCCCCACACTATCTTGTCTCACCTTCGTCCTTTGATTGATCTAATTTATCTTAGTTAGTGTGTTATTTGTGTATGTTTTGAATACAGAGATAAATAAATAATTGAATTTCATCATGTCGTCTGATCATTTAGTTCCTCTCGCACATCTAGCCGGGTCGCAGGGAATAAGGAAGGAAAATTCCTTATAAACTTGAATTAAATTATTTCAGGTGTCAAGAAATTGGTAGCGGAAGGCGCCACTAGATGGTTCCACTAATGAAATGGCTCTCACACTTGCGGACTTGCACAGGCTATAGTGCCAAAATAAAGACCATTTGAAAAAAAAGTCTTACTTTTACTAACATTTTTACGATGTATCGTTTTTTTATGGCAAAGTTTTCGTCGATGTTTTTCATCATTTTTATAGAACTAATAGTCATTCACACCTAAGGTCACGAAAACTGAGATAGACACAGCAGGTCTTCGTCCTCACGGGCTTTTGCGCCACTGAGTTCAGTTCAGTTCGTTTTTCAACAACAAAAGAAAAGTAAGGAATTGCTTGGTAATATATGTCTAAGTCGTAGAAAATTTCTCGATTAGAATTTCCATTAACAAATTTTCCCAACCTCAAAACGTTTGAGAAAGTGACGAATGAAACGTTAATGTCGTAAAGTTTCTAAATGCATCACTCCTGAAGGGAAATTTCGTGTGTATAAAATAACTCGCGAAGTAATTTCTAATTAAAACGTCTGGTTTCATTCAAACTTTCACTAAAAGTGTCTGGCTAATTAAGAATTTCTGGGTTCCATAATGTTAGAAACAGTATAATGTACTAAAATTTAGGTCTTCGTGTTAGGCAGTCTTATCCACACAAATATACAAAGAAGTTTATGGTTTATAAAAGTTAGTTAAAAGTTTATATATTAGGGCTATAATCCTTTCATTACATTCTCTACATTTTTCATAGGATTATAATTAATTATAAACGTGCATAGGTTTTTAATGAAATTTGCTTGAGAGACTGAAATGATTTGAATATTACACATAAAAAATATCGTTGAGATTTTGGAAACTTATAAAAGGGATGGATACTGCAGTTTTGTAATCAATGTTGACTAAAGACAGCTTTTATGCTTTCTAAAAAGTGGAGTTTAACCAACTTTAAAGCTAGCCAAAATTATAGATGTATTTACATTTTTATGTTTAAAAATTAAAATTAAATTGAAGAAGAGAGAGAAAGGAATGGAGAAATATTTAAACAAAGCAAATAAAATCAACAATAAAAGTAAACTTTACAAAAATTTACAAAGAATTTAGTCTAATAAAATTACAAAAAAAAAAAAACATTGAAAATATAAATAAAGTTTTAAAAATTCAACCATGGTTCTAGCAATTACAAGCCAACAGTCGCTTTTTACTAATTCAATCTTGATGAAAAATAAAATCTAGTTATAAACATTATATTATATAACCGAAAAAAATAATTCCATAGATACAGCTTTTCATAATTACTAGGTTCTGCTCAATCATGTAAAACAATTATTTCCTATCATGTAAATTTTCACTAAATGTTCAAAGGAAAACTATACATATTGGGAAGGAAATCTGTTTGAAAATTCCTTCCTAAGCATTAAAATTTTTATAAAATTTGGTAATATAATGAAGAACATACGGATAACTGACGATGTATTGATCAAACTTTTTTTAAATATCTATTTGATATTACACCACATGAATATGCGATGTTTATATTTGAATAAATATTTATGTTTGGTATTAATTTATAAAACATAATTCATTTTGTGAAATTACTGAGGAAAACACTTTGATGTTGCAGAATAAAAAAAAGTAATATAATTGATATTTAGTAATTAGTAGCTTAAGTTTCTTTTGCTTTTTTTGTAGATTTTTCAAAACCCTTTATCAAAACAAAAAAAAAAGTGTAGAAGTAAAAATTCACCCATGTCCGTTCAAAATAACACTATTATCTATGTTTAGCACAAAAATAATAATAATAAAAACATAAAATAATTAGATTCAGAAAATTGTAAGAATATCAAAGAGTTCAGCCATTTCTTGTTTTATTCTGATATTATTTTTCATTGAGTTATAAAAAACTGCATCTATAAATAATGATTGCTAAAATTTGGAGACAAAAGATTTTAGCTAATCTCAAATTTGAAATGGATATTCATTTAATAAAAGTCAAGTTATCCTTTCTTTTTAAATCTATTTACATAATAGTAATTGCAATTAATCTATTAACATAATAGTTCATGCATTCATTATAGGCTAATAGATTTTATCGTTTAAGTAATTTAATATTAGTTAAAACATTTTTTTCTCTTCTGGAAGGACGCCAAAACTGAAAATAACATTTTACTTTTACATATATGTCGTTTTTAAAAAATTTATAAAAATTAAAATTTACTTTTTTTAAGTTAAACATTTTATTTCCAGTTTTCTTTTTCCATTAATTCGTATTGAAGTACGATGAATTAAAAAAGTACTGAATTACTTTCATCCTAAATTATTTTTTTTAAGATTCCATCAATTAGCAATATTTCTTAGTGAAGAAACAAAACAGAAATATACATTCTTTCATAGCACTTTCATTAAATAACTGAAGAGCGAATTGTGAAACTCAGCATTTTGAAATATTTCCGACCTAAGTATATTTATCCACGTTAAAAAAGACCAAAATATTTTTTTTTTATCATACACACAACTAAATCGAGATTTCAAAGAATTAAAGTGAACCTTCCTCCAAGTTTTATATCACCCTATATGTATACTTATCACTAAAAAAAGAACTTGATATACTTATTTAAGTACTCTTTAAACTCTCTTCAATAGTGCTTTCAAATAAATCTATAAAGTTGGGGTGTTCCTAAGCAAACATTCCACCCAAAGCAAACAAACTTTCCCAAGCTTTGTTTGTATTTACTCTATGAATTTATATTTTTCCATTTTACTATTCTCTTCACGAAAGTCTTAAGCATAGGGCACGCTTTTAGATTTTGTTACACAATACCATTGAGATGAGTGGAGTTGTGGGTCTCCTACTTCCCCGAGTAGAGAATTCAATCCTTATAGAAACACAGAGTAATTGTGTATTGATTGAGATAGTCGAAACTATTTTCCAGTACAAATAAAAAATACACCCTTTTAAGAGTTGAAATATAAGTTTACTTTCGGTTGAGAGTTAAAGAACTTTTAAAACACCGAGGGATTTTCTATTTTTAATATGATGGAAGTTGTATTTGAATAATTGGAATGTAAGAGAGAGTGTTTGAAAATTTTATTCGCGATTTAAAAGTTGGATTGAGAAAAGTTTTCATTAGAGAAATCTTTTCCAAGTCATAAAAAAACTAAGTTTTTAGATTAAGTAGTAAAAACTGAAATGTATAAAGGGCTATATATATATATATAGTATAGTATTATTTATACTTATTGAAGTAAAGGATTGAATAGATTATAACAATGGATTGATAAGATTAAAGGCAGAAAATCTATAAAATAATTGGTTACATTTTTGCCAGGAAAAAAATAAGAAAAAACTAAAATATATATCACTCTAAATATTAACAAAAACTTTTCGTGGTGCTGCAATAAATTTTAAATATTTGACAACATGGTCACTAAGTTGCCAAATTTGGTCACCAAAAACGATGAAATTTTTTTTTCTGTTTTAGATACATTAAAAACAATAGAACAATGTAAAACATGTAAACTACAGTTTTACAATTTGAGTAATGAGTATCAACAATTATATAAATTGTACAATAAGAGCCCGTTAGCCCCACTAGATTAATTGAAAAAAATAAGTATATTTAATTACCTTATTTATGTTATTACTGCTGTTTATGCCATTCAGTCGACAGTAACAACAGATCCAGGTCCACGAAAATCATCGTGGCAGGGAGCTAATGTACGCCTGTTGATAACCGTAGCCTACAAAGGGCTTTAAAAAGAAGAAATGCAGCTAAAATAATATTCAAAATTTATATTTCACAAAATTATTACTTCAACAAAAAATACGAATTATTTCTATTTTTATTTATTCCAAAAAAAAAGATATAACTCAAAAACAAATGTCAACGAAAATTTTTTTTTAATTATTCATCAACATAAAATAAAAAAATAGCATACAATTAATTGCATTTTGTGTGTGTGTGTGTATCTATATTTTTTTCGAAAGAATAAACAAAATACCACTAAAAAATTTGTCAAGGAAACCTACCACATTCATTATTTTTCATAATTTAATTTTTTTTTCTCATGAGGAAAAGGGAAAAAATAGAAAAGAATATCTACATATTTTGAAACGCAGATAAAATATTCAAATAGTTCATTGCATTATTTTGAAATGAAGTATGTAAGAATTTATCCGAATCAAAAATAAGTAAATATTTCTTATCACGAAGAAATATTTTGAAATTGCTTTTTATAATCCATGCATCTCTTTTATATTTCAGTATTTTAGGATTTCTCAATGTGCATAAATTTTGAAATTAAATTATCTACTGAAACGCTCTGAATACGATATACTTCATCTATATCATTTGAAGCATATTATAACCACAATTGTTCAGTTACAAGGTACATTTATTAAATTTTAATTATTAGATAAAATTATCTCAATTACACAAACTTTATTGATTTTAACAAACTCCTTTGAAAACTTAACTAATTTACTTCGAAGGAAATTAAACTACACTGAAATATAAAGTAAGCCATCGAAAATTTTGTTATCTGAATTGCTTAATATTTTTCTCGAGGAAAATGCCCGAGGGCAATTTATGAAAAATTTCATCGAAACTTATTATGCGTGGGTTAACCTATTGCGTAAATTATAAGAATACAATAACATCTTTACTCAATTTAAATTACCCCTTTGTCTTGGGAAAAAAGTATTTTGTATGATTTACACAACTCGTTAAGTACTAAGACAGTACTTTAAACTTGAAACAAAAGAATGGTGTCAATTTGTTTTTAAAAATAAGGAACATAAAATTCGAACAACAACACATATACATCAAAAGAACATATTGTTCAGTCAATTTACCTGAGGCAAAATAATCTTTGCCTAAAAAGTAACATATAAAGTAGTTTTAACCTTTTCACACGATAAAAAAAAGAAAGAAAAATCTATCACTCATACTATACATACTTTGCATAACTAAGAATATTTTTTTTACCGGAAAGGGGGGGGGAAAGCACTCATAAAGTGATTCTTTCGTACGGAGCATTTTTTATCAGGGGAAAAATATACTAAAGTAAATGTTTTTTTTTTTAAAGAAAACCTGAAGTATCTATATGCTTGTGTATAAAAATGGATGCTTGTATATATGGCCTCGCTTCACCCCAACACCGTTCAACCCATAACTGTGAAAATTGGCATGTATATGTATTTTTTTTTGTGGAGGCGGGTTTTAAGTTATCCTCTTTGTTGCAGCTCCTCATCAGGTGGCTCTACAGATTATCAACTTTTGCACCATTTAATCAATTCCCAAGTTGCCATCATAGTCGCCAAAAATGATGCCAACTTGGCTCTATCTCACCAAGATTTCGTTATTTTTCAATTGAATCGCCATTACAATGAGTCAGTTCACGGCATACGAAGCTCTATCTGTGTAATTAAAAGAGTAATTTTGTCTGTTGTAATGTATGTATAAACTGTGTCTGCGCAATCCCAATTGCGCTGCCTGAACTGCGCATGCCCTGCAATTACGATGTAAATGTAAAAAAAGTTATGAGCAATTATTAAACGCTAGTCTACAAGAAAACTGTGTCGTAATTGTGTCATGAGCATTAGCTTTATAGTGTTAGAGACTCTTGAGTCCATTTAAGTGTTAGAGCTATCGACATAAAACAATGTAAGAGACGACGTTGCTTGCGAATATTACAATTTTAACATAAAATAAATACAACGAAAGTAATTTTAACGTATTACACATCTAGATGTAAATTATTTACACCATTTTAAGCATTCATTACACAAAATTTGTAACAATGTGTTACTTTTGTTGAGCAGAGATCAGCTTAGGAAGGTGTTTTCAAAAATCGACCCACAAAAGAGTTACGACAGCATTGTAAATAAAAAAAAAATCCTTTTTATCAACTATTAGACCTACAGACTTAAAACTTAACAGATTTGTTATGCAGTTGAGATATGCAAAAAATCTTTGTTTTGTTTAATTTGCAATTTATGTAAAATTAAATTCCTTAAAAACTTATTTATCCGTCAATCTTGTGACAGATGTATACGCGCTCTTATTAACTAATCCTCTTGGGGAAACTTTGGGGCCAGCATTCGCGTTAATTCACAACCTCTCAAGAAGAAACCCTGATATTTAAATTAGTTTGACTATATAAAGTCTATATAAGTTTTGTAGATGTAAGAAAGATGGAGCAGGACAGCTATTGCGGTGATACGTAGGTGAGAATATTAGAATATTCCATTGAGTATTTCACAAACATAGCGCTAGTTAAGGAAGGAGTTGCTAAGATAATAAAATCTTAGTATAAGGATCTGAGATAGATTGAGTTACATTTAGTAATCAGATCACTAGCGTTTGTTCACTTTATCTGGTTCACTTAGACGTGTTTACTTAGAGTTGTTCGCGTAGAATAGATTGCTCTCTTTATATATCACTCCTAGGGTCTTCTTTTGTAGTTTCACTTGTGATTCATTAAGTGTGTTTGAAGAGTAATGAAATAATAGTTATCATGTAAGTTGTCGGTGATGCTTTGTTTCCCCCTCCACACACGCACCCTTAGGTAAGCAAGACGGTGAAGGAGTGGATCCAAATAGGCCGCACTCACAACACTCATATGTACGTAAATGTACCTTCTATAACTTCAGTAATATAATTATTGAAAACCAAGGTAATTCATTAAAGAATCTAATTTAAAGTTGTTTATTCGTAAAAACAAATAATTGTTAAATTAAGTTCAGTATCCTTCCAATATGCAGAAAGTAGAATAAAATTTATTTTTTGAAAAACAGCACTTTGTTCAAACAAATTTTTTTAAAAATTTAAAATAATTTGCAATATTTTTTTCAAAAATATTTCACAAAAAAACTCTAATATATATATATATATATATATATATATATATATTAAGGAAATCTCTTGATATTCCTTTAAATCATCATTAATAGATAATCTAAATGTTTATTACTTAAAACTAATAAACTTACTTGAATTTACATTTTTTAAAAAAAATTAAAATCTACGAGAGCACCAAACATTTTGGGAGAAAATACACACGTTCTTTACGCTTCAACGATACATTATCAGATTTTATGGAACATAACGTCGCAATCGATGTATCTTCTAGAATTCGGTCCAGTTATGGTAGATAATAAAATAAGAAATTTTCCTCATCCAACAAAACCGAAATTTCCTAAACTTTTGCCATAGGAAGCCAATATTCAGCCTTCCGAAAAGAATAAATAAATACTGCCATAAAAAGCTAAGAAATCCAATTACCGTTGCAGTCCGAGACGTGTTCGGATACTGGGCTTTTTACCGATTTTCCCACTCAACTTGGGGCTAGTGTGCCTGTATTTAGTGCAACAGCCTCAAGATTCTTCAAGAAATAAGACTTTCGGAGGGGATGGATTTTCTTTTTTTCTTTTCTTTTTTCCTTTTTGGAGTAGTTTGTTACATATTCTTCAAGTCTTTTTGGACGTTAAATTGTGGTATTTTATGGAAAAAGGTATAAAATCTAAGTTCGGGGTGAGCATTGCGTCGAGCGCGATCGACCGGTGGACCATTAAGACATTTTGGGATGGCCGCCTAAAAATTTTAACAGTTTGTAATTATTAACAGAAAAAACAGATTGGCTGAGAGTACGCAGACTAAGCCTTATACTGACTATAACAACAAAAACTAACTTTAGATAAAAATATTTTATTTTTTTAATGTATTTTGAACTGTTTCATAATAAATGTATCACTTGATATAATTATATTTGAGGCTCCAACGACCTTTCCAACTTTGTCAGACCCTGGAGGATTAGCAACAACATATTTGGGGCTGTTATTATTAAGTTTGTATCTTGCTTTTTTCTTTATTTGCGGTTTTCAAAGTGTTATTTTTTATTTTAGTTCTGTACGTTAGTACACATATTCCGTACTTATTATTATAAGTTATAATAATAACCTTTTCCTTACCTCACCACATCTACGACACTGGGAGGTAGCACCCACAAGAATTTTTAAAAGAAAGGGGGTCGAGGGTTGAAGGTCTGCCCTTTTCGTATCATACACCAATGTGCAGTCAAACATATTTTTTTGCCGATTGTTGGGAACAAAAAACAGCAAAAAATAAACTACTGAACAAATAATTATCCTTAATAAATAAGACAAATTACTAATATCAAATAATTAATTACATTTTAAGAACTATATACATGAGACTGACTATCATGAATCGGAAAAAATGAAGGTTAATGAGGGAGGGTACGGACCCGTGGACCCCTCCCTCGCCTTCGTGTGTGTCACTGACACTGGGCGGACCGCAACTCCTAGAAAAAATTAGAAGTAGCCCGCACCTTGGAAAAGTTTGCCCACTCCTGATCTAAGCCAATGAGACTATAAAATTGTTCTAGATGCTTCTACTTTATTAATACATGTGGGCAAACTAATCTATTCAAATTCTTTACATTTTCTTTTTTTCTTTTCAATAGTTCTAATTACTTGAGTGAGCGAATGTTTTATCAAAGCAGCACTATACAAGAACACGAGGACAATTGGTGACAAACTTCATAGGTTTGAACCATTGTCAAGTGTCAAAATTGACAATTGATTTGGCAATTTCCTCTTCCAACTTCCACTCCACACCAATATTACTTGAGATAAATCTTTATTAATATTGTGTGCAATGTGTACCAGAAGCCATAAGAATTTTATTCAGTTTGTCTGTAAAAATCATATAAATTATTTAGAAGTGAAACAAAATTAATTTCACTAACTAGGATTCCTAAGAAGACTCAATGCCCTTTGAACATTATTTTTACTCTTAAAGTATTAAAAATTCGTATTTACTATATAGTTTTGCAATGTTCTTATATATCCAGGGGATAGGTCAAGTATCGGTTATTTGAATATACAAGAACAAACATGTAATATTAAAAAAAATAAGTCAATTCCTACTTGAGTCAACAAAGAATTTTTTCATTAGTTACTTTTTATTAAATAGTTACAATTCATATAAATATGAATATACCTTTGACAAAATCACAATATTAAGTGGCAAAATTAGAATGCGATTTTCCCTGCAATTTGTTTATTACTATTTATTCATAATTAAATTTAGTTATTCTAATAAATTAGCATAGTAAAAAGGAAATAACTTTCCCGAAAATTAGACCAGCCCAGGTGGGATTCGAACCCACAACCTTTGAATCAGAAATATAATGCGCTATCCATTGCACAACAGGGACTCAACGAACGAGTTTCCTTTCCATATATCATGTTGGACAGTTATTTTTGGTTTTGTTTCTTACTATTTATTCATTTTTTTAATTTAATTAATGAATTAATGTTTGAAAAAACTCTATTAACAACAAGTGTCATCCACTACAAGTTTAAAAAATTCACTGCTGTTTGTAAAAAATGCAACACCATGAAAGAATCATTCGCCGGATACGTCGCCTATTGTTTACATGTGGGATTTGGTTAGTCGGTGTCTCGCACGTGACCCGCGTCCTGCAGCTTCAAAAGACGATCTTTTGCAGTGCATAGAAGCAATATAGAATTATCTTCCACAATCAGACATTCAAAATCTGTTTGACTCCAAGCCACATCGAATAGCAGCACTTATTGCAGCGCGTGGTGGCTAAACCAAATACAGAATTTGGACACCTAATATTGCTTTTTAGCTTTAAAAATTTTGGCATTTATCTGTACTAATACAAGTCGTTTGTGTATTAAATTTCATTTAACACTGATGATTCCTTCATGGTGTTGCATTTTTTACACACAGCAGTATATATATTTGAACTTAACTGTGTGTGTGTGGATGAATAAAAAGTATTTTAATAACGACTAAAAATATGAGCAAGATATACAGGGTGTCCCAAAACGACTGCATTAACTCTGCGCATCTAGATTCCTCGTTGGAAGTACATAAAAACACTGCCCAAAGAAGCATTCCTCTGAACGATATATTACATATATATATACGATATATTATATTATAAATGTATGCAAATGGAATATAATTATATTTTTGAAAGCCTACCAATATGCTCATTGAGTGTAAATAAAATTGAATGCAAACCAATTTTGTATGCATGAATCAATGTAATAAATTTAAAATAAAATAATTTAAGCATATATTAACTATCACACACACTAATGTTTCTTTTACCCAATACAACGCCCCGTTTAAATTTTTAATACTTTTTTATCTTGTTCTAACATGAATAGAATTACAGTTACACGTACAGTAACAGTTTTTAAGAAGAAAATATCCCACCTTCGGGCCATTTCTTTGATTTATAACATCAGATAAAGAAAATGACAAAAAAATTCACAATAGACCTTACAGGGTGTACCTGAGGTGTCGATTACAGTTGCAGTGATGCACACAGCCTCAATTTTCTGGTCCCAAATTCCTTGGGATTCGAGGTTGTGAAAAAGCAGGAAAAAGACATTTTTCAAATGGTTTTCTTTCTTCCAGGGTCTTTTTTCTCTTGAGCTCTACTTTCACTCTCGCTTGTTCATCCTTTTTTGTTCTTTTTTTCTGTTTCCTTCTTTTTTTTGTGAACCTCGTGCAGAAATTTATCAAGAGTGGAAATTTTCGTGTTCTTAACACTGACGAATTTGCAGATGTTGCGGAATTTCTTCATCATTACATTTGGCTTTCCGTGTGGCTATTTTTCAACGTTGCTCATTCGGATTGCTTAAGAATCTTACATTGAATAGTTTTTTTTCCTTTGCGGCTAAGAATTGTAATAAAGCTTTTAGGAAAACTAATAATCGATTCTAAAATTAAATCTATCTAATCGATTTAGAATCTAAATCGAAAACAGATAATGATTTCGAGCAAACATTTTTCTCGTATAAGTGGATTAACTCATGTGCATATAGCAGCTTTTCTCAAAATGTGGGGCGCGAGCATATTGAAAACAAAAGATTATTTTTAAAAAAAAAATATTCATTTATTTACTGAAAGTAAACAAATAAAATGCATTTTGACATAATAAAAAAAATTACACATTTGCACTGAAAAAATACAGTTATATTACACTGTTATAATACAATACTGCGCAATGTATTTTATAAATAATTACCATTGACTCTAGGGACTTGTCATACAGAAAACTATATACAAAAATTAACACTTATCTTGAAAATCTGTAGGGTTTATAATTAATCCCTTAACTGGCGATTAAATGTTACGTGATTATCTCCCCCAATACCACCGTTTTCTATTAAGCACGCGTATATGATGTATACGTGGGATGGGGAATACGTAAGCAAATCCCCTGAAATAAGTCAATCTTTCTCAAACATTGTCAAGGTACTTCAATTGCATTCTAAAGCTTTCAGAATAATTTTATGGATAAAGTTCACTGAAAAGATCATACTCCGAAAAGGCTAATATATACGCCAGGGGCAATTACCGCTTCGGTGGAGTGAGACGTTTATTTACGGTGGCACTTAAGAGGTTAAAGTCAAACATCAAAGTATAGTATTACATTGTATAGTATTACAAAGTATACTATTTAATACATTGTTATTGTTTGGAGGGGAGAAATAATACTATTAAAATTATGTTTGAATATTGAGTCGCAAATATTGTAAGTTTGAGAAGTACTGGCATGTAGACATAGATAATTTAATGTTGTTCATGTATTCCTAAAAATAATATGTGTTCTTCACTTTTTAAATGAATATTAAGTAATAGCTGCATTGAAATGACTACATGACTAGTCATTTTTTTTAAGTCTATGAGAAATATAAGGATAAATAAAAAACTACTTGCATTTACATAAGCGCTTTTCCAAATATTTAAAATTATTGTAATACCAATAAAACCCTTTATTAAATGAATACGTTTTATGCACTCAATATACTTAACAAATGTAAACTTTTATATTTTTCCCATTAACTGTTATAAAAAAATGGCGGAAATGCATTAAACTTCATAAGTATTTACATGATATTAAGAATAACATAAGCAAACAGAAAACCATTTGACATGAAAAATCAATAAAACATCACTTAATTTATTAACAGTTGTTAAAAGTTTATTGAAATTTGATATTGAGCAACATATAATCTCTTTAAATTATATAGGTAATATTTTTCAAGAATCAAAACCAAGCAGCCTAGACGTTTAAAAACAAATTATCTGTAAAAACTTCAAACAGTTTTAATGTCCTATAAGTTCTATCATCAATTTTGTCATTGCTTTTAAAATGAATTTGAGAGATAGAAATTAATTTACTTCACGTAAGTACTAAGTTATAATATATATCTGAGAATTATTTTTTGCATTAATTTACATAAAATAACTCTATATATCTATTTTCATGGCATTTTATAATGTGAGACGAGTGTTTAAAAGTCCATTGATAAATAATTAAATATTCCAAAAATTTTTAGAGCGCGCTTAGCTTATTATTTTGCTTTGAGTAAATGCAATTATGAGCGCAGTGTGCATGTGTGTTTACTAGATTTATTATTGCCATTTATTACTTTCACCAGAGGTAGATAAATTTCACAATGACAACGATTTTAAATGCTTATTAAAATTTATCTTGGGTGTTCTAGTTTGTAACATAAATATAAATATAAAAATATAATATAAAAATATAAATATATAATATAAAAATATATAAATATATAATATAAATATAAAAATATAAATATAAAAATATATTCCTTTAAGGTATCCGAACACGTTCGGAGTACTTTTTAAAAAAAATAAATATAAAAAAAAAAAAAAAAAAAAAAAAAAAAAAAAAAAAAAAAAAAAAAAAAAAAAAAAAAAAATAGCATACTAAAACGTTATAAATGCTCTTTTAGGTCTCAATACCAATAAATATCACTATTTAACTCTCAAAATTTAAAATAAATTACCGGAATTTTACAAAAATCACAATCATAAGTGAAATTTTAGCAATATTTTTGAAAAACTTCAAAGCAGTTAGAGAAAAAAGTAATAAACATATATTAGTAAAAGTATTACTAAAACAAATTAGATGCCTTTATCTAGAAAATGTACTAAAATTCTAATTTTCATTAAAATTTGAAAATTTTAGGGCTGATTGAGTAAACATTATAAGAAATGTTACATTTTTTTATTAGACCATTATTTAAATAACAAGCCATAACTCAAAAAGTATTCATACAATAAGAAATATTTTAGTACATTATCTAGAAAATAACAAATATCAGGTTCAAAAAGTTTTATAGAAATACATTTGTAATATTTTGAGTTATCAGACTTGTCATCATAGATTTTGAGCCATTTAAATGCCCACTTCTGGTAGATCAAAAACCCACTTCCGGTTTTTCTAAATTTATAAAATGGATTGTAACTTGGCCTCTAGGTAGTGTAGAAACAAAATAAAGTATGTTTCGTAAAGTCAAAAGTTAGCTCTATTCAATAAAATAAAAAACAAAAATATCTGTCTTGACAGAATTTGATCATTTTCAACGTGTTCGGATACCTTAAATAAATTTTTACTGTACTAAAAGAATTCGTTTTAAGCTCTTTCCTCTTCAAAATACTTTAGTTTTACAAATGTAAGTCAAAGTTAAAACACATAGAATGGTGTTTAGAGATCAACATAAGCCACATTAAACACATTACAAATCCCATTTTTTCTCCTAATTAATTCTTTAATTAAAATAGCTGCGCTATTCTTCCCACATTAAACACATTGAACACACGAACCAAACCACGTGAAAACTAAAGACAGAAGTTCATCGAAAAATAGAAGCACAATAGCAAAAGGAAGGTTTACTCTTCGTTGTATTTTTTTAATACTTGCTTTCTCTTGTAATTCCAAGACAAAGAACTATAAAGAAAAGATTTGCTGAAATAAAGTGGAAAAAAATCTGAATTAGATTACGCTTTTATAGAGTGAAAGAAAATGCAGAGAAGAGGTGAACTAAAAATTTAGGGGATAAATGAGAATAATTTTTTTTTTTAATTTCGGGACGCAACCTCGCTAATGAAATTTTCTCACATAAGCCAGTGACGACTTTACTTCTCCTAACCTCACTGTATGTCTACTGATCTTTAATTTTCCCTTTTTTTCCTGGTGAAAGTTGTTTCTGATTCATCTTTACCTTAGTCTGACAAATTAGTGCCATTTTTTCCTTTATTTTTTTGCACGAGGTATTAATTTGAATCTTTTCATTCTAATGTGTTTGATTTTGGAAAACTCATTTAGTAACAGCTGCTCGGGTATGAAAAAAGAAAACATTTCTAGGAGAATTAATCCACTTAAAAAAGGAAGTTTGAAGATTACTTTGGTGTCTCTGCAGTTAAACATATCCTTGGGACATATTTTGCGACTTGGTAGTTTTTATGTTTTACTTATTTCTATTTAATTATAAAAGTCCTAACAACCGTTCTATCAGACATACTGCTGAACGAAAATACTTTGTGCAATAGTTAGGAAAAAATAAGTTAGGATAAAAACACTCAAAGTAAACAATTATGTAGTTTCTTGATTGTAGTATACATTTTCTTTGTTTACTTGTTTATATCAACTTACTCTTAATAAAAGGAAAAATATCACAAATAAATCATACTTATTTGTAAAGATTAATCATAGTTATTATTAATTAAATGGGGAGTATTTGTTCTTTTCTCAAAAATGAATTTTTAAAATAAACGAAACAGTTGGCAAAGTTTGTTTTATGAAAACTCCCATTCCATGCAAGATGACATATCTAAAATTTAACTGAATTTTATTTGATAATTTATTTGAAAAAAAAGTTCCACTATAAATAATATGAAAATGAATAATTATACTAATAAATATAATAATAGATGCTCATAATCGTTTCAGAAAAACTAATTATAGAAATCAAATATAGGCCCTGATATTATATGTATTCAGATTCTGGTTCCACATACATAAGAGTCATGAATATAAACCCATAAAGGCTCATATAGAAGATCCTGTTGGACATTAAATCTGTAGAGAATCAAAGTCCTCACGAATGTGTGGTGTAGAAATTTAGATTGTTATCCTCGCCGCTTAACTGTAGTTCAACCCTCTGGTTTCTTTTAAGTATGGCATTAATAAGTACTCAAAGAATTCGTTATATGTTGAAAAAATGTGCCACAAACATCGGTTTAACAAATAATTTAAAATAGTTAAGCCAAAATATGTTTTTGAAGTATCCACTATAATCATACGTATAGTCTCATATAATTCAAGTGTCTAGAACGTTTTGTATTTGCGCTACTCAGTAAATATCACACCCTCTTTCTTTATTATTTTAGATTAATTGAATTAAATTAAAAAGGATTTTAATATGCTAATATCAACTTATAATTCTTGAGTAAAAACAGTATTATTGACTTATAATTGCAAAAAAGTTTCAAATTTAATGTTTTGTCTTTTACTTATGAACTGCGTTAAAGAAAATATCACTTAATTGTTGCAGCAAAAGTAAAGTTACCATAAGTGTACTAATAAAATATTGAAAGAAAACTTTTTTGAAAAAATTTACACTTTAACTATAAAAACAAGGGTTTAGTTTTTAATGTTAATTTTATAAAATATACATACTTTAAAAAGTAATTTCTCATGACAGTACTAAGAAAAAGCTGACTTTTATGAAAAATACAAGCTACAGCTATTGTCAAGAATCATGGCTATCAGATAGAAGCAAATCGTCACAAAACATACCGCATTTTTAGATAAAAATTAAATATCGAAATTGTTTCCATAAATTGTGAATGACCTTCTGTATGGTAAATATTATCATTTCTTTTTACAAACATGTATTTTTTTAAAACCACTTTTCTCAAATCTAAGTATAAATGCAACGAATAATACAACATATAATTTAATTCTATGTGATATTTAGGATTTTTAATGTTTTTATTTGTTTAAGTGCCAAAAGTCCCATATTAAATATTATTTGCGCGTGCGCATCATATAATAATAATTATTAATGTTAAAAATGACTTGTTTCTTGTTAGAATTTATTAAAATAGCTATCTCACCAATATTTTGATATTTATAAAATTAAAATTCTTAAATAATAAGTATTGCATGTCGCATACAAAAAGTAAATATGAGTTACTCAAGTACCATAAACACAACGTTATACAATCAGCAATGCAGATAACTAAAAAAATTTGAAGTTCGGTACCGCTATTTTATTAAACAAAATAATCAACAGTCCAATTAGTTAATCGTCACTTTCATATAAAATATTGTATTCTTTTGTATACGTGTTATTAGAATAAACGCATAATTCAACACAAATGTTTTTTTATATAGTTAATTAACAGTTTTGTTAGAAACTTTCTATTCTCCTTTATAATTTCGGTTTATCCAGACATAAGTACATATTATCATTGCATGGTCACTATGTTTAAAAGTGGTGCATAATCATTCTAAAATATGGAGCTGATTCATTTTTCGTGTTGTAAAACCTGTACAGGATATTATTTCAGGTATTTAGGTTGCAAATATACATGTACTGTAGCAATTTGTAAATGTATATTTGCGTAAAGACTTACGAAATGGCGAAACGATTTAACAACGTCTACGCTTAGGAATTTGTCTTAATTATTGTTTATTTAGAATGAGAAGAGTCAAAACCTAAATTAGACTTGTTTTAGGCGTAATTCATGTGTAACAGCTGATAATGTAAGGTGAAGCAATGTATTGAAATTGATGGTGTGAAGGAACTAATCCTTGTTTGTTGTGGAAACGTGTTAGTGCTATTCGAGATTAATTAATACACTATCATGTGATAATTGCTGGCAAAGAATGTATGCGTGCACGTCGTATCAAGCATGTTGCAGGGACATCTTTAAGTATAGTCAATTAATTGAATGCACTATTTTTTATAATTTAGTTGACGAACACAAAGAGAAAAACAACACAAACACAAAAGGGCGTACGATAACGGGGATAAACTTTTTTTATATTTTAGAGGTAACTTTCTTTTCTTTTCCTACTGGAAGCCTTTATACCAGTGCTTTGCAAACTTTCAATATTTGCGACCCAATATTCCATTATAATTTCATCACGCCCCCCTTTCATACAATAACAATGTATTGAATTCAATTATACTATACTTTAACGCTAAGAGGCTTCAGTACTACTTTAAACTTTTTAGTTCCACCGGGGTACATAAACGACTCGCTCAGTCATAGCGTTAATTGCACGGACGTATATATACGTCTTTCCAAAGCATGTTTTTTTCTATGCACTTCTATCCATAAAACTATTCCGGAGGTTTTCGAAGGCATAAAAAGGACCTTGTTAGTGTTTGCGAAATATTTACTTATTTCATAGAATTTACTTTTTATTACTTTTCTTCCCACCCACCCCCTCCCCGCCCAACACATTACATACGTGAGACTACGTGGAAAACGATGGCATTGAGAAGTGAATCGTGTAACTTTAAATCGGCAGTTAAGGGATTAATTATAAATTTTACAAATTAACAAGATGAGCGTTAATTTTTGTATATAATTTTATACATGACAAACCCATGGTTTCACTGGTAATTACTAAACTTGTTCTTAATTTAGTATAGTTAACTTAAGTATAAAATACATTGTGCTGTACTGATACATTTATAACTGTATTATATCATTATAAATATGTACTTTATTTTTTATTATGCCAGAACGTATTTTGTTTTGCTTCCTTTCAATAATTTAGTATTTTTTAGAAAAAAAATCCTTTGTTTTCGACTTTTCGATATACTCTGGCAGTTCCTTGTAGGGTCATCACGCCCCCTAGGAGAGGAGCACCCCACAGTTTGAGAAGCACTAGTTTAGGCTTTCCAATAATAATATGATTTCTGATATTTACTAATCTGATTGTTCAGAATAAGTGGCTTATGATATGTTGCATAAGCCACTTCCATGATATTCCAACTGCATAATATCAGTTGGAAATATGCAGTTTTTGAGGAGATTAAGTTAAGAATCAAATGGTTTTTCCCATTAAGGTGGATAAAATAAAAGAATTAATTATCAGGTGATGACCTGGAGGTTTCAAGATCATCATGAATTTAAAAAAATCTCTCGAATTATTATTATTATTATTACTATTATTATTATTATATATACTCACAGCAGGTAAAGTTAAATCATGCCACACTTTGTTCAGTTCATGAATTTAAAAAATATATTCTTTAAATTACACACGTATTTCCAAAAGAGTAACAATTTAGAAGATTTTAAAGTCTAACATCCCGGAAAAAAGTTTTAAACATTAAGAGATCGTGTAGAAGTCGTGCTCACATACAAATATAGAAGGATATTATTTTTTAGTAGGAAAAATATTGAAAAGAATATACACACATATTCTTTTCTCACAGCATAATTTAGGCCTGTAAGGAGTTCTATTCTAAAAAAAATATGCTGAAATATGTAACTAACAAATTAATGTTAGAATGGATCCAAAAGAATTGAACCGACTATATAATTAGGATTTCCATCTTGTGAAAGCGTACTACACAAAAATATATAATCTAACAGTTAATTATTGTCTTGTTTGCATTATCACAGTCTCAGCAAAATAAGGAGACAAAAATAAGCGCAACCCCGGAAATAGATCAAACGAAATAAATAATCAGTTAATTTAATAATATTAAACAATTTAGACAAAATAATTTTTTCTGTGGTATTTAAAATCTGCGAAAAATGCCATTCAAACGATTGTTACATTTTAAAACTGTCAAAGTATCATCAACACATTTAAATAAATTTCTGTCGCTCCCAAAACAAGTAAAAAAATGAGTCAATAATCATTTAAATACAATAAATTAAGACGTTTGATCTTGTATTGGGGTCAACGGCATTTAATTACATCACGCATTTGTAAAAGAAAAATTAGCTAACCTTTTTTTTTAGCAAAGATAACATGGCATTATTTCCAAATCACTATGCTTGGTGTGTATTGCTCAATAAGTTTACTTAAGGACATGCAATTACTAAACATTGCCTCCTCAATCAGCTGTGTCACCGACACAGGTATCCAGATTCAGATTTCCTCTCCACAGAAACCTTCATTATTATATTGTTTTCTTTCATCCCTTCTCAAGAGGGTTAACGAATGGAGGAAAAATAATAATAACGGAAAAACGCCTTCCCATATCGGAAACGGATAAAGTTTTTAAACGATCGGGCATATTTTCACTACCCCGGTGGTATCTTCCTCGTGCTTAAAAATATTGGGAGAATACAAACCAATATGCTTCTGCGTGTAATTACTACCAGTTCATCAACTGGATCATACTTGGATAGAAGTTCAAAAAGTAATAAAAGAAATGAGGAGCAAGAGAAGAAGAGGAGTACAGTAAAAAAAAAAATGGTTAAAGCAAAGGGATCGATATTTGCATTGGAAAGTGAAAAAAAAAAGAGGAGTTTCATTCCTGATGTCCTTGTGCAGCAAGACGATGATGAAGAGAAAATCGATTCGTTTCTTAATTGCTGAGATAGGAATGTGATATGAGACTTGGACGAGTTAAAAATTTCTACCTTTTTATTTTTTTTAATGAGAATGAGGAGCTAATGTTTTCATTAGCGACAGTCACTGTAATTGAACATTAAGTCTTGATTGTAGCTTAGTACTGTGAAGGAAGAGGTGACGTGATTTTGCAGGTGAAGATAAAAAGTGAACACGAATTTTTAATTTAAAACTAATGACTTTTTTAAGGAGAAGAATCGTCGTATGTTTGGATAATAATTTTTTTCAAGGTTTTTCTTTAGTGTAACTTGTATGAAATTCAGAAAACTACTAAGTGGTAAGTTGATTGAATATTTTATGGTGCGAAATGTAGTGTAATATTGGGAAAAAAATGTCATACATAAATATTTGCTCTGTGATAAATGAATAATTAGAAATTATAATAATACATTTGATTAATAATAAAAATTACAAAAATCTATTCACAATTTTAGTATCATTATATAACACTTGGAAAGCGTTTAAAGCATTCCATATAATTGTTGTGGGTTTAACCGCTTAAGTGCCGCGGACGTGTATATACGTCCCATTGAGCTGGTGCTTTCAGTGCCCCGGACATGCAAACACATCCCGCTAAGCTGGTGAGTTTAGTACTCCGGACGTGTATACACGTCCCACTGAAATGGTGCGTTTGGTGCCACAGACGTGTATATACGTCCTGCTGAGTTGTTGCTTTTAGTGCCCCGGATGTGTACACTCGTTCTTCCAAAGAAAGACTTCTGCTTTGGAATACAATAACATGGCAATAACAGTGCTTCTAAAGAATTTACTTTTTATGGAGAAGAGGTGGAGAAGGAATTTGAAAGGGTATATTCCAGGAACGATGAAATTCATAGATCAGGGTTTTTCTTTTTTCATTTGTGTATGTTCCTTTCTATTCTTCATTTGCTGTCATTTTCGCTTACCGTGTGTAGTAGGAGCTTTTTAATCTTTTATACGAATGTACTGAATGTGACACTGGTTGATGTGTTCTACCATGTGTTAGGATACATTCCAGAGCATATAAATCATATATATATATAGTTTATTTTTTTATTATATTGTATCTCTAGAGATTAGTTTTTTTATTTCCATTTTATTATTTTATCCTTTTTTTTTCAAAGTGAAAGTAAGCAATTTTTAGGTGGAAAAACGCCATTTCTCCCCCCCCCCCGAATAAATCGCATAACAATGCGTGCTTTTGGGTAAAACGGTGACACTGGGGGGGGTGAGTGAATTTCGTAACTTTTCCTCGGCAGTTAAGGGGTTAACGTTCAGAACTTTCAAGCATGGATTAAAAAGATTTTTTTGTAAATTCCTTATTTGTAGAACCTAATTTGTTACTATTAGAAAAAAATTTCATCATTCGATCTCTTTCACTCCGTTAGAATTCTATTTTTTTTCCATCCCAAAATCAATTTCTATGAGAAACATACTTTCGACCGATTAAAGAAAAAAAATAATAATAAAATAAGAATAAAGGGAAAAAAAGAATCTTACCAAATAATTTTTGCATGTTTTTTTTTTTACTTTATCTTCCAAATTTTGTGTCATTTTAAACAACAGTTTCGTATGAATTTGATTTATAAAGAAAATTAAGACTATTATATCAGAATATTTCAAATGGTATTACCCATTTTTTTATTAAAGTTTCCTGAAATTTCTTAAAAATGAAACATCATTTGATCTTAACTTTCTGAGAGTTTTTTTTTATTGGAAAGGGGGGGGGGCGGTTCTACCATTCCTCTTAAAACCACACAAAAAAATTCAAAAAGTCGTTATTTGTAACACTTTTTTATATGTTTCACTTGCATGCAACGGAATATTTGAACTCAATTTTACCCACTTAAAAATGTCAGATTAATTCGAAATTTTGCTCAATTTTCCAGGACCGATGACAATATAATAATTTAAGAATTTTGTTCCGTTGACCTGATCAGGATCATCAGGACTTGCGATTTCTCATTTTCGGATCCTTTTCGTATCTGGCGATTTATATCTAATCCCATTTCCAGATTTGGTGACTAATTCCAGATTTTGCGTCTAAAAGATTTAGTTACAAATGAAATCGATTAACAATCAAAGGGTGTTTTTTAGTTTTTTTAAACTATAATTCATTTTAAAGAAATTCACGAACGTGATAAATATGGGGTAGGCACACAAGTTAAAGCTCACGAAATACCATTATCTAGCCTCTGACAAAAATATATATGTATCTCTCCCGAAGTTTTATTTCTTAAGATCCGGTCTATCTATTTTACATGTACTCATCCTTCAAAAAAAAAGAGCAAACCTTTCTCTTATTCTTAATAGATTGGTTTTGCTTTTTTCTTTAACTCCATCTTCATCCAATTTGGCACAGTATATCTGTCATAAATGATTCCTACAGTGAATATAATTTTTAATACATGTATTGTTTTTGTAATAATCATGTCAGTTCAACAGCTGTATCTCATCCATTGTATAAGTGTGTGAGAAAAAAGTTGTAAATCCCATCCCCCCATAAAAAGAAGGAACTAAAATCAAATAAATCTTTGCATTCGTTATACTGAAGTCATAATGTAATTTTATCGAATAGCTATTGAGTGATGTAGCATAAAACATGAAAGAACTGTCCATATCTATCTAAGATTTGATTCATAGGGAAAATCAAATAGGAATTTCTATTCACATGAATAATGCATTTTCACGAAAATTTAATTTCAGAGCTATTTAAATTAAGCATGATTAATAAAAAAAATAATTCCATTTAAATTGTTTAATACTTTTCCAAATTTGGAGCAAGAATTTAATTTTAAGGTATCCGACTGGTTGCGACACATTTTTTTTTAAAAAAAAAGGAGACATGGAGATTTTTTTGTTATTTTTATATTTGTTTAGTGCATTTTAAGAAAAATGTGCTAAAATTAAAAAGAGAAAAAGAAATTATTACTAAAATGGGAAAAAATAGGTAAAAACTGACAAAAAAATAGCATAAACGCGGTCCATTCTCCACCAAAGGTTTATGAACACATTTTCAATTTTTTCAATCTAATGTGTTGCTATATTATTCAGTTTTGAAATGACCTTCAGGATAAGAAAGATTTTCTTTTTTACAAAAACTAGAGCATTTTATCTCAGTTATTATATGAAACTGCCTAAAAAACAGTGATTATGTTCACATAAGGGACAGTAAATTTTGTAATAACACAGTTACTGATAAATCTAAAGGTTACAACAGTTCTAATATTATACGGAACTTACAGAAAAAATTTTAGTTAATTATGTTCAAAAATCTTTTAGCATTCGCTGACCCCTTTTGATTACTTTCAAAAAATTACATTTCGAGTAAAACGCGTTTTAAAGTGCTTAAAGTAATGACATCTGCTTTTACTAAAACACTTTTAGTTTTTGTTCTAGTAAACGGAAAATGATAAACTGGGTATTTTCATAAAGCTAATAAAATGGCATATAAAATAAAATCATAAAAAAAAAATTTGTCAATTTTTGGCAAAATTCACAATTTTAGGGTAGTCGGATACCTTAACATATTATATTTAAAATTATATTATTTGAAATGTGCATGTTATAAATGATGAACGGCTAGGTAAAATAAGGTAGAATATAAATATAGAGTATAATTCAGTAGAGAGACATTGTAACCCCATACAACGTGGCCTGATTTTAGCCAAGGGTATGGAAATAAGTTTTTGTAGTTAATTTCTAATATTTAATTTTGTTTCATTAAAAAGTAATTTTTAATTCTGATTAACCTATTCACTGTCAGGCAAATTTGGAATATCTTAAGTTTGTTTTAGATTGGGAGTTAAAATTTTCTTTTAAAGAAAACACGAGATTTCACAAAATTTAATAATGTTACAAATATGGTACTTAAACCATTAATTGCCACCGGGAGTATTGACTCGTCCTTCCAATGGAGGACATTTTGCATTGTGCTGCTTTGTTTAAAACTAGTTCCACGGCTTTGGAATACAATAAAATGACAGTGACAGTGATTCTAAAGAATTTACTTAGTTCGGAGAAGAGGAGGAAAAGGAATTTGAAAGGGTATATTCCAAGAACGATGAAATTCATAGCTCAGCGGTGGTTCTTTTTTTCGTTTGGAGTGTGTTTTATTCTATTATTCATCTGCTGTCATTTTTGCTTACCGTGCGTAATAGGAGCTTTTAGTTTTTTGTACGAATGCACTGAAGGTGATACTGGTTTATGTGTCCAATCATGTTACAGGATATATCTCAGAATAGATAGGTTATAATGTATCATTTATTATATTGTATATCTAGAGATTTTATTTTATATTTTCATTTAATTATTTTATCCTTTATTTTCTTTCTTTTTCAAAGTTGATGTAATCACTTTTTAGGGTGGAAAACATGCGTTTTCTTTTTTCTCAAAAAACCGCGTAACAACGCTCGCCTGTGGGAAAACGGTGGCACTGGAGTGGGGTGAATTTCGTAACTTTTCCTCGGCAGTTAAAAAGGGGTTAAATGGTATTTATAGTAATTTGACAATGAGAAAAGAATAAAACACTATGAAGCAATTCGTAGTTGACGGTACTGAATAAAATTAACCCGCTGAGTGCTGTTTATGAGAGAAATCGTCAAGCCAGTGCTTCTCAAACTTTCACTCTATGCGACCCAATATTCAATCACAGTTTTCACCATGCCCCCCTCCATACAATAATAATTATAATGAATTCAATAATACTATACTTTAATACTATGGCTACAATACTAGTTAAATCTCTTAAGAGCCACCGTCGTATATAAACGTCTCACTCAGCTAAAGCGTTATTTTCCGCAGACGTATATATACGTCTGGCCGAAGTATGATCATTTATGTGCACTGCTGTCCATAAAATAATTCAGAAGGCTTTGGAATGCAATAAAAGCACCTTGACAGCGTTTGAGAAGGATGTACTTAATTCAAAAGATTTGCCTATTTATTCCTTTTCTCCCTCCCCTTTCCATACATTACATACGCACGCCTACGTGGAAAACGGTGGAATTGGGGAGCGAATCACGTATGTTTTAATCGGCAATCAAGGGATTAATTATAAACCATACAAATTATCAAGATAAGTATTAATTTTTGTATATAATTTTATATAGGATAAGACTATGGAGCCACTGGCAACTATTATACTTGGTCTTACTTTAGTATTGTTAAATTAATCATAAAATACATTGTGCAGTACTGACGCATTTATAAGTGTATTATGTCAGTGTAAATGTGTATTTTATTTTTATGTCAAAATGTATTTTTTTAACTATCAGTAAATTATTAATTTTTTAAAAATAATCTTTTGTTTTCGACTTTTCAATAGACTTGCGCCCTCGTCGTAGAGTTATCACGCCCCACAGTTTGAGAAACGCTGCGTCAAGCTGTTTGTTTTTCATTTACAAAGAAGTTTTCGTTTCATTTTGTTTAATTTTACATACTCGTCTCCTATGTTCCTCTGTCGACAGTCAGTAATACTGAAGTGTTTTGATCCCCACAGACAAAAACCTATTATACGGTTTTTGTTACTAAGAATGTTGTAAAAAGTACCGTATTTACTCAAATCTAAGCTGTTTCAATTCTAAGGCGCACCCCAAAACTTCGAAACTTTTTGTGAAAAAATGGTGTCATCGATTCTAAGCCGTGCCCTCAGATCTCTACAAGTTTTTGAGGAAAAATAAAAAATTGTCTAAGAGGTTCATAGACATCCGATACTTAAGAAATTTTTTAAAATATCTTTTAATGAAAAATAAAAAGTTAATAATTTATTTATTTTACTTGTATTAACGGAATACAAACATAAAGCTACTGTAATTACTCTAATAGTCAGTATCATGTTTCGATCATGATTCCTCATTCCATTGTCACAGCTGATTTCGGAATTGTTGCCCGCAACGTCTCCTTTTTTCAACATGGTGTCGTCTTTCGTGCTATCCAATGCGTTTGTTATGCAACAAATTTTAAAAGAATGTGTTAAAGAAGAATGTAAGGAGATATTAAAGATTGTTGAGCATTTACACGCAAAAAATAGATCATTTTGTTTAACGCCAAAGACGTATATTTGTATCGTCCGTGCTAAATTTTAAGTGACCGCAGCTCTGTTTCCGGTTTGTTCTGCATATGTCGTTGGAGGGATGAGCAGAGTCTATAGCCCTTCCAGGCTTTAATCTCTGATGTTTGGAAGTTGATCTTTGGATCGACTTTGTGATGACTTAACTCTTACCCAATGATAACTTAAAATACTTAGATGTTTAAATTTACAAATTAAAAATAATTTTTAAAAATATAATAGATATTTTTAAATTGCATTGAGTATATCTGCATATATAATTGGCTCCCTTTCCATACATGCGTCACAGTGAACTCGTCTGGATGCTATTACCGATAAAAAAATTTCATGTTTAAGCGATACGATTTCAGCAAAAAAATTTAATTTAAGAATTTTTCAAAATTTTTTGGTTGCCTCCTATGTGTGTATACTATGTAAAACAGATTTTGTGCCCAAAATTTCATAAAAGGCTAGAAATTTAATTTTTTGGAAAAAACTTAAAATTTGTGAAGTGATTTTAAAATGCTTCTCCTCTTACAAAAATTTACATACATGCATTAAATTTGATTTACAAGTACGTCATACAATGCGTAACAAAAGTTGGTATGGGTTTTGCGATAACATAATTGGTATTTGTACAATACTTTTTTTATGAATGCTTATTGAAAATTCTATAAAAAATGTACAAATTCTGAGTTTAATTATTTTTTAAAAAATAAGTATTGCTTTGGTTCAAAAATTCATACAAAATTTTGTTACATGTACTATTAACAATAGATAAAAAAAATCAAAGCATTATGCGTAATAGAAAAAAAAATCTTTAGCATTTTAAATGAAGACAAACTAGTTATTTTATGTTTCCGAGATAAGTAAGTTTAAAGTTTCGATTTGCCATTAGGGTGTGAATAGAAAAGAATTCAAAAGCTATCATAATTCTGTGTTCTTTAAGTTTAGAGCCTTCAAATTTTGTCTGGTTATAGAAAAAAGTATATAAAGAATAATTTAAGCTAAAAAAACTAAATTTGATTTTTTGACCGATTTTTGTGAATTGAATCGTACTGTGTTCCCTTAAGGTGATTGAAAGAAAATGTATAAAGAAATTTCTTAAACACGAGAAGATAAAGATGTTTAGAATAGACTTAATACTGGAGATAAACTGCGGAATGGGATAAGCCATCGCTGCAAGTGTCCAGAATGGACGGTCACATTTTTTCTTATAAGGAGAGAAACTCAATTTCTTCCCATCCAACAGTTTTGCCTTCGATTCTAAGCATCACTCTATTTTCAGTAGCATCAACACTGGAAAAATAATGCGGCTTAGATTCAAGCAAATACAATCATTAAATGTTCAAAAAAGTAAAATAAATAGCAAACAAAACCAGTCAATGAGTACACAAAAAAGATTTGGCTGACAAAAGCAGATTTCCACGTAATTTCTAGAAGATTGCTTATTATCAAGAATTTGCCAACATGATTGCCAAAATCACTAAAATGGTCGTCAAGTAGCCAACATCGTCGCCAAAAATGATGCCAACTTGGCACTATCGACAATATTTCGCCAAGTTTCCATTGAATCGCCATTATAATGCAAAAGGAACAGTGTTGCTTGTGAATATTACAAATTTAATATAAATGAAATATACAACATAGAGTAATATAAAACTATTACACATCCGGATATAAACTATTTACACTATTTTAAGTTTCCTTTACACAACATTCGTAAAAATATAAGTAAAATTTACACCTTCTACAAGACTTTAATAAAACCTAGAACATTTTCTTATTTCTTAATTTTGTAAAAAGAAATCTCGTGTTTTCCTTTTTGATCATTAAATTAGTTTATTTGGTGCAATATTTATATAAAAAATTGTACTAATTTTATTTTACTACTTTAGAGAGATTTTGCATCACAAAATATTTGTTTTAATGTTTGGCATTGGAAAAAAATCTAAAATGATGCATTTTCCCAGTCAATATTGTGTCAGTTATTAAATTACTGTTATTAAATATATGTTAATTTTATTGTAAAATTAATGTACAGTAATTCATAATTACAAAAACTAAATATTTAAGCGTCATAATTTTAATAAAAACGATCAAAAAGGCAACATTGTGTAATTTTCAGAATTAATTTAATATACATTAAGAGCAATAAAAATGTTTCAGCAATATTAATCTTTTAAATTGCATTATTTAATAAACGCTTTTTTGAAGGAACCTAAAGACATTCTGAAGAAAAATAAATTTCCTTTCATGTCTTCAAATTTAATACATTTCTTAAGATATTTTAAATGCAATTATATATCAAAAAATTCAAAAACTCAGTCAGTAATTTTATGTGGCTTAATTAGTTAATAGGAACTAAGTCTTGTTTGTATTGAAGATGAACTATTCCAATCAAATGCATAGATTTTATTTAAGTAAATCTTTTTCAAAAGATGAAACTTTTGAAAAAAAAATACATTTTTATCCATTTTTTTAAATGTCCTTAATGTTTTCTTACCTATTTTTTTTATTTGGAAAAGTTGGAATTTAGTTTGGTTATTAATTAAAACTTATAAAAAATTGCAAATATCAGTTTTTTTCATTTTTTAAAGCACTTTGTTCTTTACTTATACGGTTTTCTTTATATGTAAACGATATTTATTCATGAAAATCTCATAAATATACATTAATTACGTGCGTCTATACGTTCACTTTAATAAATATAAATTATTTTCCACAATTAATACAATATTCCATTAATTACTGCAAATTATTTATAATAGTTTAAACATAATACAAGTATATATATATCATTGCCTCAAGATATATATATATATATATTCAACTTCCCACCAATTTATTATTAAAAACTTTTTTGCGAGAAAAATGTTTTTCACTTTAATAAATATACTTTTTTATAAGTAATACAAAACTTCATTCATTATTGCATATTATTTATAATAGTTAAAAACACATGTATATGTATAATTTCTTTAAAAGAATTTTCAGCTTACTTCATGTTTATTTCTAAAAGCAATTTTACCAAGAAAAATTTAACAAGGATTTTTTTTAGAAATATTCATTAAAATAAAAACTGTGTGGCTAAATATTAAAACACAAAACCTTTCAAGTTAATTGGTAAAGTATAGAGAACTCCGTGTTAATCTACCAAGAAATAATATATTTTTGTTTCAGTAAATAGAAAACAGTAAATAGAAAAGTAATCCTTTGTATAATGAGCTTATTTAAATCATTTGAACTTGAATATAAACAAAATACTTTTTTTCAGACTAGTAATAACGTAAATAAATAAAAATAAATCATTACTTTAAAAAAAAACTTATAAATTTGCTTTTTTTCCCTTTTGTTTCTAAAACATTCTTAGTTCTCAAAATTAATTAATATGGAAATAAAAATAGATTTCTGGTTTAAGAAAAACTTTTATAAATTTTTTAAAGAATTACGGCTATGTAATTTTTTGCCAACGATAATACATATAACAACTGATAAAAATACTAAAAGGGAGAAAAAATTAACAAGTCATCTCTAAACTTTATATTTCCAATTCGTTATTCCCCAAATGTAAATGATTGACTTTCTCGAGCAAAAATATTTTTTTCTGTGGATTTTAAATCACATTTCTACAGCACAGCTGACATCAAATTTTCAAAGCAACTAGAAACAGCAGATTGTAATATAACTTTTATTTTTCTCTCATTGTTACTAACTGATATAAAGTTTGATCAGTTAATTAAGATATTAACTGATATAACATTGATATACTGATTATAAAACATTGATAAAGGTGATTATAAAACATAATCATAGACATTAAAGAATAATTGGCAACTTCTAATTCGGATTAGAAAAGACTATTATTAGGGTTGTGTGGACAATGGAGAGAAATGTAGTTGTTACTAAAAGTCCTGTCAAAGTAGGCACATTGAATAAAGTTACTAAAATGTCAAAAGCCTGTAAGGTTCTGAAATCTTGCATCCATCAACATTTATACTGGTATTCCGGCATATAGCAAAAGTGTGTCTCTAGGTGGAAGAATGACCAAGACTGTACAGACGAAGAAAGAAAGTTAAAAGGTTGAGAGGCATTCGAAAAACATAGAAAAAACGATACTTCACATAGTTGTCGTTGATGAACTAAAACTATTATTTGAGTGTTTTTATTAGTATGTTACGCTTCTTAAAGAAATATTTAACTAATAAAATATTGAAACTGAATTATGGAGTTTTTTCATGGGATGACAAACATAAACAAACACTTTATACAAAGTATACGATGAAAAGTACAGAAAAGATTTTATCAACGTTAATTATATGAGGCAGAATAATCCGGATATATCCCTGAGCTCCTTCAAATGAATGAATGGCATCACACGCACAGTAGTAAAAAAGAAGTATCTCTAATTTTTACTACTAAACTGCCACCAGCGTATAAATCCGCCTCTCTCAATCAAGGCATTGAGTGCCCCTGACGTATATATACGTCTATTTGAATACGATTTTTTCCTTTGCACTGCTATCAGTAAAACTATTCTGAAGTCTTTGAAATGCAATTAAAGGACCTTGACAATATTTGTGAAGGATTCACTCATTTCAGAGATAAATGGGCTAATGTGTGCCTCCCCCCCCCCTAATACAGTGCTTTTGCGCGATTGAAAAACGATGGCATGGGGGGGGGGTGAATCGCATAACATTTAATCAGCAATTAAGGGGTGAATGGGGACTAATTTGATACATGATCTGGAATTCGTGACTTTTCATTTTGCATGTTCATGGTTTACATATATCTAAATTTCAAAGATACAAACAATATTTTCTCAAATTTAATGTAAGAGTGTCTTACTAATTTTTTGAAGGGCTCTTGTAAATTATTAATATCTAACTTACAAATTCGTTGAATGATGGATATATTTTAAAAATTTATCAATTTTTAGCTCAACGTAATAGTATTTTGTTAGTGTACTTTAGTAAAGTACACTGTATTTCAAATAATAATGAGTTTGATAAGCTGTACTTTCACCATTTAGCTTACGAATAGGATTAAAATAAAAATTTTATTATGTAAGAAAATTCCTTAAATTATAAACATTCATTAAAAACTGAATTTTATTTAAAAATAATTTTATTGAAATATTTATATTTAGCAAAAAAAGATTTTTTATTTGGTTTTTATACGTTATATATAAACACACCCTTTTTAACATAAAAAGTTTTTTCGACATGTTAACACCCCTCTGCACGTAACACAAACGTTATTACTTATTACAAAAACATTACTTAGTATTTAGCTCCTTTTAAAAGTTAGCGCGTATTTTTTAGTATGGAAACACAGAAGTTTATATTCAATTTTAGAATAATATCAAATGAAAATAAATTTTAGCTTTTCCATATGCATCGATAAAAGACTGCGAGCAAATAGCCAATATTTTCCACGTAAGTATCTTCAAACCTCCCAGCAATAAGTAAGTATTCGTCTAAAATCGCCTGAAGATATTACGTCGAGTGTGTGTGTGATCATGCAAAACACTTCAGAAAACAAAGCCCCCATCGGGAAAAGCCAATAAAGCATAAATTGATTACTACGGCATGCCTGGTACAAAAATAAAAAAAAAGAAGTAAGAAAAAAATTGCAAATAAACACAAACATTTAGAATTCAAGAAGTAAAGAAAAAATAATCCCCCATGGACAGATAAAAACTGAAAGATTTTTACAATAAAAAGAAAGAGGAGATACCCTGATGGCTACATCATTAGAAGGGTAGTCTAGGATGCAGGGAATATAGCCACCTAATCAACTGAGAAGGCAGCTTTCAGGAAATGAAGCCGGAAAGAGATTTTCGAAAATGAAAAGCGCAGAGGTTTATCTAATTTTATGTCTTTTGCAATGATGCTTTAAAGTAGGGGTACTCAACCTTTAACACTCGCGGGCAATATCAATGAATCTACAATAATCCGCGGGCCACATCAAAAAATTTACAATGATCCACAGGCCACAAGACTGTCAAAAAATAACGTAGCCAAAAAAATTTTAATAAGAAAAGGAGTTTCGTTTTACAACACTGCAACTGATTCTAAGAGTAGATGGTGTTACAGATTTTTGTACATATATCAGTTTCAAAAACGTTAAATGGATGTCGAATTAAATTACTTTGCGTGTTAATAATAAAAGTCCACCTTTTCTTCAGAATACTTTCAAGATTTTATGCCTCTAGTCAGATTTTTTATATTTAAAATTATTTAAAATACAATTAAATTTTTGAAAAAATTTGTCATCTTAAGAAATTTTTTTTTCAAATACCTATAAAATATATTAAATATCAAGAATTACAGAAAAAATGGCATTTTTTTAGACAAAAAGCAGACAAGGCAATTTTTTCTGAAATTGCCACAGATTCAATTGAAGTGTCACTAAATGCCAACAGCGGATCACGAGTTGAACACCCCTACTTTAAAGTTTTATGTAACGTACAAAAAGATTAATAGTAACTGCTAATTTTGAAGGAAGACTGCACAATGTGACCGCATCCTGTAAAGACATTCTATATTTTTTATAGAACCTTATAAACATTGCCTTATTTCCTTTTCCTGAAGCGAGATATAAATTTTCTTAAAATATTTTCAGCAATATATATTTAAAATAATTACATTGCTTTTGCATTAAGGACTAGCCCTTATCCACCAGCTTTGTTCAGTAACTCACGACATAATATGATTATCTATATATTTTGTAATTAATATCTAAGTCTTAGCATTAAACCTTCGATTGTATCCAAAATATTTCTATATCCCTCTCCTCTTGATCTAAGAAGAACAGGACTCTTCCATTTCTAAAACAGAATATATTTATGTTTATGCCCTCGTAACCCCACTCTTGGGAGTTGATTCCCGCAAAAACCGTTCTTAGTGAATTTCCACTCAACAAAACAAATATGATTGCTAAGATTCGAGTATTTTGATCTAATGGATCAAAATCGGGAGTTTTTGCTGATAATACTCCAGAAATCCCCTTTAGAGTCGATTACGACAAAGTCCGTTCTCTCTCTCTCTCTAAAACGTTTCCAAATCAAAAGATGACGCCAAACAGAGTACACAATTTCTAAGCTTGATCGGAAACGCTTTTCTGCTGATGGTTGTATATCATGGTGATTTCTCATATAGAACACAAACTCTTCTTTAAATAATAGTCTTTCGCTAAAAATAAATCTGAAGCTTTTGGTATTAAAAAATCTGCTTAAAAGGCTTCTTTAAAACATTAGCGTATCTCTTAGTAAAATTTTAGAACAACACTATCGATAATGTTGATTTGTAAAAGCTCCAAACAAACATAAAAACATACCAATTTATAAGTGTCTGTGATTGGTGTCCCTTACTAAAATCACACATATTTCAAACATTTTAGTTCAGTTTGATTAGATTTTCCGCTAATTACCAAAGAAAAACTAAAAAACCCTTAAAAGTAGGTAAATTTAATTTCTGTTAGTTAAATTAGGATTTTAATGGTGTACAATAAAAATAATTATAAAAAAAATCAAGGTTACTCGGTCACACCCCGCGTGACCAATAAAATTAATATTGAGCGCACTTCTTCTCCCGTGTCACATAGCTTCCATAGATATTTTTTTCGCACAATTTTTAATTACTCGGCCAATAGAAGAGTTCTGGATTCCTCTCTGAAGTAACTGTAAAACACCAGCGCATTTTTAGCAAGAAAATCCGCCCTCTCATAACAAGATTATTAAAAGATTCCTTTCTTGGCAATAGTTCTTGGATAGTCGGGAAACAGCCAATATAGCTTCCAAAAATCAAAAATAGTTTAATCTGTCACAAAATGAAAATAGGTAGCAAAATAATAAAATTTTAAAAAAGAGTGTAGAACATTCAAAGTATGGAAAAAAACTTAAGTTATCTGAACACGTTAAAATAACCAAATTTTATTAAAACTCGTATTTTTTGTTTTTATTTTACTGAATAGAGCTATATTTTGGTTCTACGAAACATTTCTGATATTCTTTCTGCGTTACCTAGAGGCCAAGTTGTATTCAATTTTATAAAATTGTAAAAATCAGAAGTGGGTCTGTTATCTACCAGAAGTGGACATTTAAATTAATCAAAAACTGTCATGGCTAGTCGGATAACTTAAAATTTTATGATGGTATTTCTGTGAAACTTTTAAAACTTGATATTTATTTTATTTTCTAGAGAATGTTTTAAAATATTTTTTATTGCATAAATACTTCTACGAGTTATAGCATGTTAATTAAATAATGGTCTCATAGAGAATGTCCCATTTCGATATTTACTCAATCAACTCTAAATTTTTTAAATTTTAATCAAACATTAAAATTTTAGTATATTTTCGAGATAAATGCATTGAATTTGTTTTAGGTTTACTTTTACTAAGTTTATTATATTTTTTTCCAGTTGCTTTGAAGTTTTTCTAAAATATTGCTAAAATTTCCCTTATAAGTGTGATTTTAGAAAAATTTTAATAATTTTTATTTAAATATTCTTAGTCAAATATTAGTATTGATATCTAAAAAAGCATTTACAATTTTTATATGCTATTTTTTAAAGACGTACTCCAAAAGTATTCGGATACCTTCACAGAATTTCACAACAATCTGATGAAAATCAAAATATTTTCTGCTCAATCAGTGTTTCTCAACCTGTAGAGCACGCCCCCTTAAGGGGCGATATAACTTTTTATGGTGGGAGGCGAGCATATAGCAAGCCGAAAATAAAAGATTTCAAGAAAACTATTAATTTACTGAGAAAATACAAAACAAAAGAAATTTATATAATAAAAAAATAAAGTTCACATTTACACTAATACAATACACTTATAATTGTATCAATGCTGGAAAATGTATTTGATAATTAAAGTATAAATACTAAGTTAAAAATGAGTTAATAATTACTAATGACACCATGGACTTGTCAATTGAAATACTTGATAATTTTACGGTTTCTAATTAAAGTCGTATTGTAGCTTTTGTGTCAAAGTACAATATTATTGTTTTCAATATATTGTTATTGTATGGAGAAAGAGAGGGGATGAAAATTATGATTAAAATTGGGCCGCAAACATTGAAAGTTTTAGATACACGGTGCTAAATATAGAAAGAGGATGCACTCTGAATGGCTGTATTCCCTTACAATGCCATTGGCTTAGTTAATCAGACGACATAGCAGGCTAATTAACTAAAAGAGTAATTTCCCGGAAATGAAGTCAAAATGAATGAAAGATGAAACCCTTGGCAGTATAAAGTTTCTAATGCATTCCGATGACGTTTCAGAGCGACAAATATAGGATAAATGTGCACACCACCTATAGAGCTAGCCTTATACACTGTGGTTAGTCCTTTACGCAAATGTTATATTAAAACAAAAGTAGTGCAAAGAATACTTTAAATAGTATAAATAATTTATACAATCGACTCTCGATAATTCAAACCTTCGATAATACGAACCTCTCAATAATTCAAAGAATATGCCCAGTCCCTTGAAGAACTCTTGATATTTTGAACTAGAACAATTCGGTTTGGTACACTCGATATTTCGAAGTAAAATATGTTGCTGGTCAGGTTATAATTCGCAATATAATTCGAAGTTATCTGATAAAACTCTCGACAATTCGTACACTCACTCTCACTATCATGTACAATCCTACAGTAAACAGTTTTGAGCTTACAAGTTTTGAGTTTTCTTGTCTCCGCGTGTCTGTCCTGTAACGAAGCCCCTTTGATAACCCTCTGTCACTACCGCTTCTTAGTGTTTTCCAGTTTCATAAATGAAAAAACACTTTTATTGCTTTCTTTCTTCAAGTGGACAATAGACCAATCGTACCTGTTGTCAGCCGTCCGTGTCTTTGGTTTTACACGTGGCCTTGCTACACATGTGTTTAGAAAGAATGGTCCACTCCGCTATTGTGAAGAAGACAGGCTTAGAAATGTACATGAATATATTGAATGAGTACTATTTTAATATAAAACTTTTAACTTCTGTATAATATGTACTTTTTAAAAATGTTTAAAATAATTGTATACATGTGTATACAATTGTTTTACGTTATACTTTCAAATTTGAGTGTGTTTGAAAAAAGAATTCTCTTCGAGTGTTTTGGGAGTTTTTCTACCCTCTTGAAAATTCGAACTATTGACAATTCGAAGTTTTTCATTGGTCCCTCCAACTTCGAATTATCGAGAGTCTACTATATCTGAATTTGTAATACGTTTATATATCTCTATTTTATGTTAAAATTTTAATATTCGCAATCAACGCCATCCCTTACATTATAATGGCGATTCAATGAAAACTTGGCGAAATCTTGGTGATAGAGCAAAGTTGGCATCATTTTTGACGACTATGTTGGCAACTTCACAAACATTTTGGTAACTTTAGTAACCATATTGGCATTCTGTTGACCATATGCATTCTTCTAGAAATTACGGGGGGACTATGTTGAGACGGCGACTATTTTCAGGGAGTTCGTGATTTTATGGATTCTTCTGGAAACTATGGTAGAAATCTACTAATATCATGATCTATGACGCAAAAAGATACTTCGAGAAATATCCGTGAGGCCTAGAAATAAGGAGTTGCTTGCAGAAACTTAGTCTTGTTTTAAAAGTTGAAGCGTAGTATGGATTCGGCCGTAAAGAGTAGAACAGTCATTAGTAATTACTTTGGCTGTAGTATAAGACGAGTGTTTTGGTGAATAATCTTTTACATACTTGTATTTTCTCCACTGATAGTTTTGTGTGAACACCATAGAAGGTGTGAAGGCCTTCTGAAATTTATTAAAAGAATATTGTATCCTCTATTTCAAGCATTGTTTTTCGGCAGTAAATTTCCATTGCTGCTGAAGAACTGTCTTGAAACTTAAGACTCCTTAAGCCCCAATGTACGGAACAATATATTTCTTATGAAATCTTATTTAAAAAAACTAACGCAGCTAAAAAAACCCAACCCAATGAAAATAATTAAAAATTCCAGTGACATCAATTAAGCAATACTTAAAACAAAATGAAAAATCATTTTATCAAAAAATTATTTCAAAAGCTGTTTTAATGTCAATTTTTTTAGAAGAGATTATTTTTAAACAAATACCCACCGTGATATGCACATTATCAAGTACTGTAAAAAAAATTGTAAAAGTTCGGTGCTGTATTACTGTTTTTGAAGTTTTTTTTTAATTTACAAGACTATTTTAAAGTAATATTTTAAAACAAAATATTTTTGAAATAAAATTGAAGAAACTGAAGTAATATTGATTTACAAAGTTTTGCATCTTATTAATTCCTTCTGAAAACCATCTATTAATTTTTTTTTTCATTTCTCATATATTAATTAGAGTTTCTGTTTTCATCCATGAATTACAATGCAACTCATCCTTCATATATATTGAAGGGAAATCCTAATATCCATTAATTAAAAGAAAAAATTCTTTTGTGTTTTTCTTTCTTAAGGTATCCACTACTTGCCAAAAATTGTCAAATTTTTTTATGGTTTTATTCTATAGACCATTTTTTTAGCTTTATAAAAATACCAAGGATATTTTTATCCGTTTTCTGGAACAAAAGCTAAAAGTGTTTTAGTAAAAGCAAGTACTATTACATTAAGCAAGATGTCACACTTAAAAGCGCGTTTTACTCGAAATGTGTTCTTTAAATGCTCAAACAAAGACAGCGATTGCTCAAAAAGGTTTGAAAATAATTAACTGGAATTTTTTGTTAAAGTTTTGTATAATAGTAGAAGTATTTTAGCTTTCAACTTTATCAATCACTGTTTTATAACAAAAGTCACAGAGTTCCTTATGTTAATATAATTACAATTTTTTTAAGCAATTTCATATAATAAGTAAGGTAAAATGCTTTAGTTTTTGCAAAAATTAAAATATCTCTTATCCAGAAAGTCATTTCAAAAATAAATAACATAGCAACACACCAGAATTGAAAATTTGTTTATAAACGTTTGGTACAGAATGGGCTCCTTTTATGTTATTTTTTGTGAATTTTTACCCATTTTGTCCCATTTTAGTATTTTTAATTTTGTTTTCTCTTCTTAATTTTTAATTTTAGAATATTTTTCTTAAAATGTACAAAACAAATCTAAAAACTACAAAAAAAAAATCCATTATATCTATTTTTTTAAAACAAAATGTTACGATTCTTTAACAAAAAGCTAAATTTATAATTATCCCATTTAAAGTCAATCAAAGACCAACCACTTAAAAAGTTCAGCGATTCAACATGAAAGAGTCACTACCGATGGGAGACATCATTTCAGACCAAACGGCTCGAGAGTGATACCAAATGTTATCTTTACACGGAAAAATAATCGTTAAAAGAGCACTTTGATGTGGCCCATAAAAAGAAAGCATTTCTTCACCTTTTAGTGAGTCTATTTTTGGTCATCGGCTCTTAAAATCTATATTCATGAAACGCAAGAAAAGAAATTTATCGTCTTCGTGACCTTTACCTTACGACCGTTGCAACTACCTCTTGCATTTTTGTGTTGTACGGGGAATGTGAGGATAGAAAGAAATTTGTAAGGGATTAATGGATTCATGTATACGATACAAATGATACGCTGTTGGAAGTACACGTTACTTTTGATTTACATTTATATATTAGCTTCACTTTTGTAAATTTCTTTCGCTTTCATTTTATTTAAATACACAAAAACATGATTACAAATATGAAAAAAAAGTACTGAAAGAAATTTAAAATACAGGGTGCTTCTAAATGGATATCGGAGTTTTAACGCTTTTTAGTATTTAATACACATAACTTATAAGTATAATTTATACATCGAATGAAAGAGCAACTGAAGTAGTTTTATTTGATCGCTTGTGTGCGCATGCACGAGAAACGTTTGTTAATTTTTCCACCTTCCCCACCGATCAGCAAGCTAGTAGAAAATGGCGACTAGAAAAGAAAGGTTCTCCAGTTTCCAAAGACAGAATTTGATATTACTGTGCAGCGAGTAATTCGTATTAAGTTCGGTAGTCAACAACGAGACTCACCTAAATTGAATGTTTTTTGTATCATATCTCAGTGGAAAGTATATGGGCCTTTCGTTTTCGGAAAACTAACCAACTTTGATGCCTATTTTGATGCTCTGAAAACATGACTATTTCCTTAATTGGAAGAAAGTGACTCAGGTAACTTCTTTTGGTAATAAAATGGTGCACCGACTCACTGGCATCTCTCAGTACACGATTGGTTAAACATCATTGTACCTGACCAATGATTAGCCGCAAAAGGCCTCACGATGAAGCTTGTTTCGCATTGCCTCCTCATTCACCCGATTTGACGCCATGTGATTTTTATCTGTGTGGGTTTCCTAAAGGGTTGTGTGTGCGTACCTCCGCTACCAGCTGACCTTCCAGACTTAATACACATGATTGAAGCAGCTGTTGCAAGAAATAACTCAGACACACTGAACAAAGTTTGGAATGAAATCACCTATCGACTTGATGTGTGTCGTGGGACGAATGGGGCTTACATTGAACATTTGTAAGCTTGTAGGTAAAACTGTTTCAGTTACTCTTTAATTCGATTTGTGAACTATACTTGTAAGTTATATGTAATAAATATTATAAAGCGTTAAACCTCCGTCATTCATTTTGAAACACCCTGTATTATGCTATAACGTAATGACTCCAGCATTAATACAATTTCTAAGTAGTGATATGATCACACACCTTTAGTAATTTTTATTTTACCTACAATATTTAATGTAGCTATCGTATGAATAGGTAAGTAATTTTACACATACAGCTATCGGATACTTTGTAGCAACATCGTCGGGTTACCCCTTTGCAGTGGATTTCGTAACGTCAAAGATCCTCCAAAATTTTCAAGCAGAGGTTAGTTTTATTTTCCTTTTCTCACCTTTGCTGGTCTGGCTAGTTTCCCGCTTCACTAATCCATCTCTATAAATTTTCCGGCAGGGACTGTCTCATGCCTCTTTAATTCAGTTCGATTTCTGATTGGAAAGAACAGGAGCATACATACGGTACGCTCTGAATCCGTCTGAAAAAACATCCATTCTTCCAATGCAAGGCCTAGGATTTCTTCCTAAGCATGGCCAAAGCTAGGCCATAAATCGACAAGTCACTTTGACGCATAATACACAATTCCTGGCATTTCTCCTCACAAAATCGGACAACTAACAAACGAGAATAACTCTGTATATTTTCTGCACAATATGGAAAATGAGCAGGGCTACATCATTCATGCATATCTTGCTGGAAGTCTTCTGGCTGGTGTGTACAATATCATAAGTTCTGTATGATACTAAATACAACGAATGAGCGATTGAATATTTATTAGCGTATTGTTTATTAGCGTCGCACTATACAGCAACACCAGGGCTATTGGCAATGCAACTTACAGTTGGGAATTAATGTCAGGTAGCGAAGACGACACCTCGGCTGGTACCCATTTCTCTAAAATTTTATACCACGCGAATGGGAGGACTATAGACCACGACAAATGCAGCGTGTATCAACCCCCTGCATAGGGTTTTTTGTGGCACTAATACTCATGACCTATCGTCCACCCGCTTTGTTCATCATCACTAAGCTACCATCAACATCTGTATACATCAAGTGCCCCAATCAAACGGTTCCATGAACCCTCTTTTGTTTTCATTACCTTCTGTTGGCGATCAAGTTCATAAAACATAAACATTAAGGTGTCTAACCAAAATACCGTGCAATGATCTAATTATAAGGGATAACGGCACCCTTTTCCGATACTGTGGGACATTCTGCAAGAATCATTTAAATTGCCTCCAAAATAAATTCAGATATTAATAGAGTCAGGGTAAGTGAACAATATTTTTCTAGCATTCCAGTATTTATGCGTATTCATGTGTGTGAGTACCGATGTCAAATATACACTGCTGGCCACCCTAAATGCAACACCAAGAAAAACAAGAGATAGCACAGCAAAATTTACTTTGTAGATAACATGTTGACCAAGTATCAAATAATTAAATTTATAGACTTCTGTAAAGTGTGGTTAATGCCAGAATCAGTAGCCAGAGTAGCCGCCATTGTTGGAGATCACCGCTGCCACACGCCTCGGCATTGATTCAAAGAGACTTTAGATGTGTTCTTGGGGTACAGCAGACCAAGCAGCTTCCACACGTTGCCAAAGTTGATCTGGTGTTGCAGCAGGGGGTGTAATCTCACTCAATCGTTGAGCAACCATGGACCACATGTTTTATATCGGCGAAAGATCCGGAGAGCGAGCCAGCCAGGGAAGCAATTCAATCTTGCGATTGACGTAGAACTTTCGGACAATGCGTGCCGTGTGTGGTCGCGCATTATCCTGTTGAAATATGGCTGTAGCCAAGCCCTGGAGGTAAGGAAGGACAATTGACTCCAACACCTCGGAGATGTAGAGCTGGCTGTTTAAATCACCGGCAATGCGTACTAGAGGAGTGCGAGAGTGATACCCAATACCGCCCCATGCCATAATACCCGGTGCAGGACCAGTGTGGCGGTGCCTGTTCAGTATCCTCTCTCCACGGTGTCTCCAGACTCGAATCCGACCATCGTGGTGTTGCAGACAGATGCGTGACTCGTCAGTAAAGACAACTTCATTCCATTCTGCCACCCACACCCTTCTTTCATCGCACCATTGGTAACGGAGACGTCTGTGGTTCTGCGTCAAGGGTAGATCAAGCAATGGACGTCTTGTGGACAGACCACTCTGCTGAGAATGGCGTCGAATGGTAAGCGCAGACACTGAATGATGCGTTACAGACTCAATGTGCTGTGCTATGGTTCGTGATGTGACTGAGCGATCCGTCATTGCCATGCGCGCATTTTGCCTGTCCTCACGTGAAGTAGTGCACTGTGGTAGATGCGATCGATCAGGTCGGTCCGTCGTAGCCTCCTGCATCCAACGGTCACATATCCACGTTACAGTTGTTTGGTTTCGTCCAACACGACTACCGATTTCCCTGAAAGATTATCCACAATATCGGTAGGCTACTCTATCCTTCCTCTGTCGAACTGGGATACTTGATCAAAAGCTGATCGCTGTTTTCTACGAGACATAACTGGTCGTTTTTTGAAAAAACCACAAGAAAAACACAATTGCCGAACTTGAAATCGTCGAAATCTCGAAGCCCTAAATAGTGCTTTGAGGTGGCGCCACAGGCGTGACGTGTATCTGCGCTGAAATTCTAATCATTTGCATATCTCACCTCCGCTAATGCATGTAAATTTCATGTTTTTTGAGTGCTTCCTTCAGGGTGTTGCATTTACGGTGACCAGCAGTGTAGTTTTTTTTATAAAAAAAACAGTGTTCAATACATAAATATAAACTTATTTCTTTTCTTTAACGGTCTCTTTTGAAGATGATGTAACGAAACCAGTTATTCCTTTGTTCCGTGATGTAACGCACAGCCCCGAAACCCCACATTCGAGGGGGAAGCATTATTTTGTGGGACCCCGAGAGAATCCTGACTGCCGCAAATTATGTAAGATCTGGCTTCGGGTCGCAAACCTGACTTCGTCGGGGAGGTCTTAATATTTTCCGTTACGCCACTGCCATTGTTAATGTCGTGATATGAAGTTCCAAAAGGTAACATAACCGAAATGTTCTCTGTACTGACTTAATATTCTGTGATCTCAGAAACATGTGATACTTTCTTCTTTTGTGAAACATTGATAAATTCCTACAACCTCTCTGTCTCAGTCTGGAGCAGGGGTTCTTAACTTTCCATCCCCGCGGTTCTCTTAATGTATCAGTCTGACATCGCGGACCCCCAAGATTATGAACACCCCTCCCTTAATCCCAACACATGGCTGAGCTATTTAAGGGTTCCTTAATAATTTTAGCAATTTAGTTAACTAGTCTAGGGTGGCACATCTTTCATTTTTCCACAAGGCCCTTCAGAGTCTTAACATTAAACAAGCAATATAAAAAAATTAAATCAATTCCTACATTAAATGGTTGAATAGAAGTTATTTCATTAACGATTTAAAATTTGAACAAGATATATATATATATATATATATATATAGGGAAAGAGTGAACTAGTAGTAAGAATTGAAAAAAGAGCATGATTTGTCTGCATTGTTGTAACAATGCACACCCGGTTTGGCTAATTTGGCGGTAAAACTGGTTTTCGATGCCAACTTTTGTCATTGTTTTAACAGTTACATTGTTAGAACAATGGAGACGATCTAAATTAGCGTAATGACCGGTAACTAATATAATTAATGAACTAGTATTTGAAAAGACTGTATTAACATCAAGTGTCATACACTGCAAGTTTTAAATAGTTTATTTGAACTGGATTGGATGAATAGTAAGTATATTATTAACGATGTAAAATTTGAACACACAAGATATATATAAATAGAGAGAGAACGAGCTAATAGTACGAACTAAATGAGACCCCGTAGACGCCCAAAAAATGTTGTGGGAACTCCCATGGGTCCATGGACCATAGTTTAAGAACCACTTGTCTAGAGTATTCTAAGAAAATGTATTTGAAAAATTAGAGAAATGGAATAATTTTGGAAAAGTCAGAATTTTCTGTTATGAAGTGGGAAAATGAATGAAATTTTCCTATTCTTACTTCCCACTCTGTATCCATGAAAGTGATTCAGAAAGTGGGACAAATGAGTAGATGTAGATCCACATCTGGTGAGGATTACAGGAGATTAATCTGTTTTCGTCCTGTCTCGATATTAAGATAGGATTCTATGACGTTCTTCTGAATGAATTCTTAATTCCGTGAAGACTTATAAGCCTCTTTGTCAATATTGTGGTGAAATTCAAGTCAAAAACAGCTGTGCTTACAAACGTCTGTGAAATATCGATTATTTTCACTTCCAAGGCTATGCCAGAGAGGGAAATAATTGGCATTCTAACTATAAAATGTTCAATTTTCATTGATTATTTTTTTATTATATGAAATGTGTATATAGCAACTAAAAGGCACTTTTGATCAATAAACACTAGTTGTATTTTTATGTATGAAAAAAACGTATACTATAGGGCAAGTGCCGGCAACCTTTTAACTGTGTCGTGCCAAACCAATATACCAATTGGATTCAGGGCACCACACAGTAGGACATTTTTGAAACATTTCGATTTTCCCGATAATGTATGCAGAGCTGGAGAATAGAGGCCAATAATATAGATATTTAAGATTTATTATACATTAATTTCAAATAATTTAAAAATATTTCTTAAAACATAAAAAAAAAAAACATTATAAAATATAACCATTTCTTCAACAAAAATTTTTAAAAATTAAAATGGTACGTTGTGCTTTAAAGACAACATAAAATATAATATGTTAATATTCATAATTAAATAATAGGTCCATATGTTAAATAAAAATGTAAGTAAAAATTTTAATACGAACCTAGTGTTTTAACCACTCTATTTTCATATCGCAAAACTGGAGGTATAATTTATGACTTTCAATTTGACAAGATACTGAATATTCCATTGTTAAACAATTTCTTTGCTGACTCGAAATATTTTTCATATAAGGATAGATTTTTTACTTTAAATCAATAGCAGAAAGCAGCATACATGCAATCTTCACTCTTCAAACAGTTATAAATCTCTCTAGCTATGATATTCAATAAATACCAAAATAGCTATCAATTTATCGATAGAGTTATCTTTCAAACTCTTTCGTAAATCTGTAAATGTTCATAATTCTGAAAATGTTTGTCAAATAAAGTCCATTAAAAATTTACTTATTAAACATACTTGAAGAAAAGGGAAACGGTATGGCATAAAAAATCTTTTCTATTTTTATTGGGACTTTTTAAACAATTTTTGCCCCAAGGACAAATAAAAAATGATTTTCCATCCAATCTGATATGACCTTGTCGTGGCGGATAGGCTTTTCGCAACGAGTGTTACAACTGTTGAACCACTTAAAAGTCATTTTTCCCGTTAAGTTATAATTCAAGAAAACTAAAAAACACACTTTTTTATTGTTAATCGAACTAAGCTGTAACTTAATCTATGAGTCACCAAATCGAAATGGGATCTGAAATTCGTCGCCAGATGCGGAATGGGATCTGAAAATGGAAAATCGTTAATCCTGATGATCAAGACGAGAACGATGGAACAAAATTATTAAATTATTGTATTGTTATTGGTCCTGTTCAAGTGAACAAAATTTCGAATCAATCTGACCTTTTAAAGTGGGTAGAAATTGAATTCAAAGATTCCGTTACATACAAGTGAAGCTTATAAAATGGTGTTAAAAACTGAGACAAACATGCCCATTGAACAGTATAGTTCTTTTAAAATGCAACGGTAGATAAAGCCAACGTAATTCGATTCAAAATACTATCTGTAGCCAAATCCATTTTTGCTATGCCGTTTCCAGTGCTATGTATTTTACATTTTGGAGTTTTTTCTTATGCCATACCGTTGAATCAATACTCAAGTATGTTCAGTTCCCATTTAAAGTAATTTTGATCATTTTTTTTTACAGCCCTCAACTTGAATCCCCCTGCATTAATATATTAAGAGTTAATTCCCATTGTAATGTTTAGGAACTAAAAAAGCACATATCTAATTTATTTAGATATAATTTATTTTGATATTAGGCGTTATACTAATGATTCTTAATGGTATTAACACACCTAAACTGAAACAAAACTCTTCAAGGTAAATTTTAAGAGGGCATAGTACGATTTACGCAATTTTTTTAATTTAATGATTTCCATAATATTTTTGGTTGCCTCCTATGTATATGTATGAGGTAAAACAGATTTCATGCTCAAAATTTCATAAAAAGTTAACCATTTAATTTTTTAAGGAAACAATTATTAAATGATTTTAAAATGCTACTCCTACAAAAATATATTTGCATATATGAAATTTCATTTACAAGTACGTCAAACTATGTTAAATAAAAATTTGTATGGGTTTTGTTATAACATGATTGGTATTCGCAGAAAATACTTCTTTTTATGAATGCTTATTGAAAATTCCTTAAAAATTGTATAAATTTTAAATTTAATTGTTTTTTAAAAAATAAAAATGGCTTTGATTGAAAAATGCATACCAAAAAAAAAAACTTTAGTTCCTATACTATCAGCAACAAGTGAAAAAAAATTCCAAGTGTTCTGTACAATAGAAAAAAAGTATTAGCATTTTAAATGAAGACAAACTAGTTACTTTATCTTACCGAGATAAGTCAGTTTAAAGTTTTGATTTTCTATTGGGATGTAAATAAAAAAAAACGTACAAGTTATCACAACTTTGCTTTTTTTTAAACTTAGAGCTTTCAGGTTTTGTGAGAGCATAAAAATGTAAATGAAAATAATTTAGGCTAAAAAAAAATCAGATTTGATTTTTTGACCAATTTTTGTCAATTGAATCGTACTGCGTCCCCTTAAAAGTAATGCATGAATAATCATCTGTACTCTTCATTGAGCTTTTAAAATAATTATGGAGTGGAAAAATGAAAAACAAAACACTGTCAATAATAAACAATTAAAGAATACATACATAATAAAAATTTCGTGCGTCATAAATTTTAAGCCAATAAATAAATTAAAATTAAATGTGAAATTTAAAAATAGGTTCTCAAATAAACGAACTTTGCTTACAGTTAAAGTCAAGGCAAGTTTTGAGGAAAATAATTGCGATTGATTACTTATTCTATTTTTAAAAAAAAGTAAAATTTAAAAATATTCTTAATGTAATTGGTATACATAAAAGACAATATCTACAAATAAATTACTGTTATTTTTTCTATCATTCAAATAGGACAAAATGTTTGGAGGAGATTAAATTACTCAATTTTACTTGGTACATCTAAATCATTCTAAAACACAAGGCTTTTCTAATATTTAGAAAAACACTTAACGCAGTGATATATTTCCTTTCTCTCTCAAGCCTAATTTATTTACTTCATTTATATATTGAGGCAAAATAAATTATACGAGGAATTACATTTCCCTTTTAATCAAATTAGGAAGAACAAAAACGACGAATAAATAATATTGAAACCAATTCCTCAAGCATACAAAATTTATAACGAGAATATTTTCCCGCTCAAATTGTCTGAAAATGAAAACTTAATTTCTGAAATTTATTTTCGACGAATTAATCGAAATTCAAAGGGGGGGGGAACCCAATCAAAATTATTTTTCGAAACATGGTTAAATTATATTTATTAAAGAAATAAAATGTTAAAGAAATATATAAGCCAACAAAGCTATCAAATTACGAAACAAAACTGGGATGCTAAATCAGGGTGGCTTACGTTGTTGTTGTCGTGTCATTCCCGAAGAGAAGGAAAAAAAATTGCCAGAGCCTGAAACATGTTGGGTGAGTGAGTGAATATTAACCTCACACTTTTCAGCTACGAGGGCTTTTGGCAACGAACCTCGTAATTTTGAACCATGTTCAAGTGATGAGGATGACATCTGAGCTGGCGCACTCCCTTCTAACTACCACACCAACGGGAGGATGTTTGAGCTCTCGACAGATTTAGCGTGCATCGCTTCCCTACACGGTGGGTCTTCAGTGGTACTGGGCTCGAAATCCAGCCACGATCCGATACCTTGACCACTAGGCTACCGCGGCCTCCTGAAACAGGTTGAATTTCTACACGATAGATGAGGACACCTACCACCTCCACCCGTACAGTTTAGGCATAGCAAGAGGGGAGGGAACTATTCTCCAGCACCCTGCACCCGGGGCTTCTGCTGCGACCGCCTACAGGACTTTCGAACCCACGGAAAAAAGATCCTGTATACCATATGTACCCGGATGGTATTTGGTGAGATCGAACCCAGGACCTTCGGTATGGAGTCCGTTGCTCGAACCACGGCCTCCAGGGTGGTTTATGTCATGTTTATTTCATTCGCATAAAGCAACATGACCAAACGCGTGTGCGTGTGTGTGTATGTGTGTGCGTGCGTGTGTGTGTCCTATGTATGAACTAATACACGTTAATCATGACTTTGATACTTTTTCACGACACAAGATTTGAATTTAATTCTTTAACACAACACGGTTTCAACATAACACGATTTTTTTTATAAAAAGAATGTAATTCAATAATGGGGCTTCCCATCTCCTTTTAAAATTTATTATAAAAGTGAATTGCAAATTTATTTGTCTCCTTTTAGAGAAATTCTGAAAAAAATTGCAAATTCGAAACAGACAGGTAATTTCAACTTCGTTGGGTAATTTTTCTAATGATAGGCAGAAATAACTAGTGAAGAGGAATTTAAACCAACTCAGAGGAAAAAAAATAGATTAGCTGTAATTTCTGATGATAATGATGATGAAAATAAATTTTATGACCCTAATGAACCTATTTTACTTAATTTATAACAATAATAGTTAGTACAATAAAAATAGGAGTTAACTAACATTTGTATATTTTATTAGAATGAAATTTCAGCTATCATAGAAGTAAACACCTTAAGACTTTGTTTCGATATAGCGCGGTACACATTGCCTTGATTTATATTATTCTCAAAGTTTCGTATAACATGGCTTCGATACAATGCGGTACACATTGTCCTGGTTTATATTATGTACATAAGTATTTAATTTAATAAGTAAATAAAATAATAATTTAAATAAATAAAAAGTCTTATAAAACAAAGGTTTCGATACAGCATTGTACGAATTAACCTCGTTATACGTGGGACACCTTATATGTATTTTGAAAATTTTAGTTCATATTTTTATGTTGTAATGCTGATGTGTTTTAGCAACCTCGCTGCCTCTATATAAAAGGAAAGCAAGCAGGTTTATAAATTCATAAAATTTTAATTAAAATGTTAACTGAATGCTGACACCACAGATAAAAAAAAAGTGCAGCCAACACGGCGCGTTTATCTCATTATTTAGTAGGCAGAAGTAGATACGCAGAAATTCACAGAGCGGTACAAATAGACGATGATGATTAGTATACCGATCACAGCAGCTTGAAATAAATGTAATACGCTTCACTTAAAAAACAAACAAAAATGTAAAATTATTATAATTTTTTGTTGATTTTTAGACAGTTTAGATACATACCAGTAAAAAAATATCATTCATAAAGTTTACATAATTAAATTCAAACACTTCTTAATGATTTTTCCTAATTTATAGCTTGTTATTTTGTGAATTAAGTTATTTTTTCATTAACATTAAAGAGCTACAATTTTGTTAGAACAAAAATCTTTGCGTACATATGAGCTTATATATGTATCAGTTTGGTAAATATAATAATGTAATATAAGGAATAAAATAAGATAACACATTAATTGAATCAAAAACACACATTAAAAACGCTTTAAGGTATCCAACTGGTTGCGACAACTTTTTTTTTTTTAAAAAAAAGGAGATATGGGGATTTTTTTGTTATTTTTAGATTTGTTTAGTGCATTTTAAGATAAATGTGCTAAAATTAGAAAGAGAAGAAATTATTATTACTAAAATGGGAAAAAATAAGTAAAAATTGACAAAAAATAGCATAAACGCGGCCCATTCTGCACCAAAGGTTTATGAACAAATTTTCCATTTTTCAATCTAATGTGTTGCCATATTATTCAATTTTGAAATGACCTTCAGAATAAGAGATATTTTCTTTTTTTAAAAAACTAGAGCACTTTATCTCGGTTACTATATGAAAATGCTTAAAAAGACAGTGATTATATTCACATAAGGGACTGTAAATTTTGTAATAAAACAGTGATTGATAAATCTGAAGGTTAAAACAAATCTACTATTATACAGAAATTACAGAAAAAATTTCAGTAAATTATGTTCAAAACTTTTTTATCGACTGCTAATCCCGTTTGATTATTTTCAAAAAGCACATATCAAGTAAAACGCGTTTTAAAGTATGACATCTTGCTTAAAGTAATGGCATCTGCTTTTACTAAAACACTTGTAGTTTTTGTTCTAGTAAACGGAAAATGATAAACGTGATATTTTTATGAAGCTAATAACATGGCCCATAAAATAAAATCATAAAAAAAATTGTCAATTTTTGGAAAAATTAACAGTTTTAGGGTAGTCGGGTACCTTAAATATACTTACCAGAGATGAATCAAATTAAGCATATCTGAACTCTCAGCTTACCCACATATATATGCTAGAGGTATTTTATTCCGTTTTCGATCTTTTTTCGCATTACACTGAAATTATATATACTCATACTTTTTTTTTCATTCAAGGCAATAATTCATTTGAAAGTGAAACACTGGAATAACAAGAACTTTCCATGTCAAAGGAAATCGAAAAAGAAAACGGCTAATAAAAATTAGGTTTGCTTAAATAGTAACTTGTAGCTCCGGGATGTATTTCTTAAAATGGCTTATATAAGTACATTTTTATTCTTATTTCTACTATTACAAAGATCAAAATGGTATGGAGAAAATATCAAATTGATTGATAGTTTTTAGTAGAGGAGGAAAGACTTAGCATTTATATATTCTGAGAATGATAATCAGTGTATTTACAGACGTACCTTGCGGAAATTTACATTAATAACAGACATTACTACATATGATGAACCAGTTAACTGTGATTGACGAATATACTCACCATAAAAAAAGTTGCAGTTCTTGTATGTACGAGTATACTCGTCAAAAAGAAGTTGCAATTCTTGTATTGACGAGTATACTCGTCAAAAGCATTTAAAAATTAGTGAGATTTAAATTTAAAAGTAGTGAATATTTAAATTGCAATTTTTGAGAAAACCAAAACATATTCTCAAATTTCAAGACGTTTATAATATTTTAAGGTCAAGCTGGAGTAAAACAAATAAATACAAAATGCGAAAAATTTAAGATGAACTCATGTGCCCCCTTCCCCGTATGAACCAGTTGAAACAGCCTATAAATTCGCATAACGAATTTATTTATGTGAGAGAATAAGGTTTTTCGATGTTAGCCTAAAAGAGGCAAATGCATAGGATGAAAAGTTGATTTATATCCTTCAGGTATGGCCAACCATGGGGTAAAGGTGTAACGCCGAACAGGTGTGCTGAACCCATTGATACTTGCTGCTTCTAAGTTATCCAGTTATTGAGTGTTGTAAATACTAATTGTTTGATGCTAAACCAGGCGTCGGCAACCATTGGCACGCGTGCCATATGTGGCATGTGGTACAAATCTCAGTGAAACTCTGCACTTCTCTACAAATTTGTCAATTTTTGAGTGGATGAAAGTAGATAAATTTGTAATGGACTTTATTTGACAAACATCTTCAGAATTATGGACATTTACAGAACTCCGAAAAATTCTGATAGATAACTCTTAAGATAAATTTACAGCTATTTTGTAAACTAATGAATGTCATTGCTGGAGACATTTAATTGTTTGAAGAGAGAAAGTCGCATATACTCTTCTTTCCACTTTTGGTTCCATATATCAAAGTAAAAAAAAAATTTTCCTCATAAGAATAGTATTTGGAATCCGCAAAGAAATTGTTTAGCAACTAAATACTGAGCATCGCATCAAATTGAAAGGCACACAATATGGAAGTAGAACGGCGCAAGCTCTATATAGGTTCGCATTAAAATTTTAATTTTTTTACTTAACTATTATGAAGTGAAGTACTTATGTTTTTGGTCGTCTACTTTTTATTTTAATAACTGTGCTTTTAAAAATACATGATATATGTACAATTTTAATTTTTTAAAAACTTTTTTTGAAGAAATAGTTGTATTTATCCTATTTATTTTTATGTTAAGAACTTTCTTTAAATGAGACAGAATTTATATATAATAAAACTGTAAATCTAAATATCATTTACCTTTATACTCTAAACTCTCCATGCATTGTCGTGGGAATCGAATTGTTTTAAAAATATCCTACTGCGTGTCACGCTGAATCATATTTGTAGATTAGTTTGGCACTCTATAACTAAATGGTTCCTGACCCTTGTGTTAAAACATGTGCTCCCACATTAGAGAAATGCCCCATTGTCGATCTGGCTAAAGAACAATTATTTATTTTTTTAAAAAAGGTAAGGATGCTTCTCCTGCAAGGGGACTGAGATCAAATCTCTCTACTGCACTTACTACAGAAATTTAGTGTCAAGACAGGTGGAAAATACTTTATTAGTAAAGAGGGAAGTACAGTAATCCCGAACATACGTGATGGGGGGGGGATTGAGTGATAACCGCGTAAGTCAACGTTTCTCAAACTGTGGGGCGCGCCCTCCTGGAGGGGCGTGATAAATCTACGACGGGGTTGCGAACATATTCAAAAGTCAAACATCAAAAGATTATTTTTAAAAAATATTAATATACTGAAAGTAAACTAACAAAATACATTCTGACATAATAAAAAGTAAAATTAACATTTACATTGATATAATACACTTATAAATGTATCTCAGTACTGGACAATCAGCCATTCCAAAGGCTTCGGAATAATTCTATGGATAGCATTACACAGAAAAAGTCGTACTTTGGAAATACGTATATATACGTCTGTGGTTATTAACGCTTTAGCTGAGTGAGACATTTATATACGTCTGGGGCAGTTAACGCTTTAGCTGAGTGAGACGTTTATATACGTCTGGGACAATTAACGCTTTAGCTGAGTAAGACGTTTATATACGCCGGAGTCACTTAAAAGGTTAAAACGGTATTTTAACTTAAGCGCCAAAGTATAGTATTCTTAAATTATCTACATTGTTATTGTACGGTAGCGATGGGGGGGGAGCGATGAAAATTATTTTTTGAAAGTTGGGTCGCAGATAATGAAAGTTTGAGAAGCACTGGCATAAGTCAAATTCGCTCATGTCGGGATATAAATACACATATAAATACATTCAAGTTGTTTTTAGTTGGGACCAGAGATGGAAGAAATTATTAATTTAGGGGAAAAAATGTTTAGTTAAATCTTATTTATCACTAATACAAAATCGCAAGCCGAGGTTATTTTGATGTAGGTTTCATAAAATCAAACAAAGTAATCCACCATCAAATTTTTTTTTCTCCCTTAAAATTTCTTCGTAGCTGCTAATAACTTTTATTTCTTGTTTTGTTAAAAATATACTCTCTTCTTTGGAATCTACATTTCCTCAAATGTGTATTCCTTTTTCAATCAAGCTGATGCCTTCAGTCAAATTCCCAACCGTCATTTTGTTACATGTTACGTATTGGTACATTTTTCATAGTTTATCAATCATGCTAGGCTTAGGCACTAAGAGAGATAGCGATAAAAGGAGAAAATGGGAATCTGGTGCAGCAAAAAGAAAAGCGGAAAGAGCTGCATCCAACCAGGTTTTAAGTTCAGATATGATGAAATTTCTCGGTCAGACTGAATCTAGCAGTACATAATTAAATGAATCGGTTCCTTCGACTTCTCAAGAACATTTATCCGTATCCGAGTCTCCGTTGAATTTGGAAGTTACTCCAGATGCACCGACTACTGATACCGAATGTCTAAAATCGGAAATAGAAATGGGATAAAAGCTTGCCAATCGAAGTCTGACGCTTGAGATTTCTGCGTTCTCGTTGATTAATATAAGTCACAATCAAGAAAAGATTTAGATTAGTTCTTCACCAGTGAACAAAGATTAAAGTGACTTAGTGAAACAAGCATTTACCTGTTTTGACCCGGGATTGTGGATGTTTCCCATGAGAAATGTTGACCGTTATGATATACAACTGCTGGCTACCGTAAATGCAACACCCTGAAGGAAGCACGCAAATAAAATGAAATTTACAACATGCATTAGCGGAGGTGAGATATGCAAAAATGATTAGAATTTAAGCGCAGACACACATCACGCACGCCTGTGGCGCCACCTCAACTCGCTATTTAAGGCTTGGAGATTTCGACGATTTCAAGTTCGGCAAATGTGTTTTTCTTGTGGTTTTTTCAAAAAACGATCAGTTATGTCTCGTAGAAAAAAGAGATCAGCTTTTGATCAAGTATCCGAGCTCGACAGAGGAAGGATAGTGGTCTACTGAGATTGTGGATTATCTTTCAAGGAAATCGGTAGTCGTGTTGGACGAAACCAAACAACTGTAATGCGGATATGTGACCGTTGGATGCAGGAGGGTACGACGGACCGACATGGTCGATCGCATCCACCTCAGTGCACCACTTCACGTGAGGACAGGCAAATTGTGCGCATGGCAGTGACGGATCGCTCAGTCACATCACGAACCATAGCACAGCACATTGAGTCTATAACGCATCATTCAGTGTCTGCACGTACCATTCGACACCGTTTACAGCAGAGTGGTCTGTCCGCAAGACGTCCATTGCTTGGTCTACCCTTGACGCAGAACCACAGACGTCTCCGCCGCCACTGGTGCGATGAAAGAAGGATGTGGGCAGCAGAATGGAATGAAGTTATCTTTACTGACGAGTCACGCATCTGTCTGCAACACCACGATGAACGGATTCGAGTCTGGAGACACCGTGGAGAGAGAATGCTGAACAGCTACGTTATGCACCACCACACTGGTCCTGTACCGGGTATTATGGTATGGGGCGGTATTGGATATCACTCTCGCACTCCTCTAGTATGCATTGCCGGTACTTTAACCAGCCAGCGCTACACCTCCGAGGTGTTGGAGCCAGTTGTCCTTCATTACCTTCAGGGCTTGGCCACAGCCATATTTCAACCGGATAATGCGCGACCACACGTGGCATTGTCCAAATTTTCTTCGTCAATCCCCAGATTGAATTGCTTCCCTGGCCGGCTTGCTCTCCGGATCTTTCGCCGATAGAAAACATGTGGTCCATTGTTGCTCAACGATTGAACCAGATTACACCCCCAAACTGCCACACCAGATCAATTTTGGCAACGTGTGGAAGCTGCTTGGTCTGCTGTACCCCAAGAACACATCCAAAGTCTCTTTGAATCAATGCCGAGGTGTGTGGCAGCGGTGATCTCCAACAATGGCGGCTACTCTAGCTACCGATTCTGGCAGGAACCACACTTCACTGAAGTCTATAAATTTAATCATTTGGTACTTGGTCAACATGTTATCTACAAAATAAAATTTGTTGTGCTATCTCTTGTCTTTCTTGGTGTTGCATTTACGGTGGCCAGCAGTGTAGTTCAAAGTGGTCCCACACAGCAGTTAAATAACAGTGATGAATATTGTCCGACAGATGATGATCATAGACATTTCTAATTTTCCTTTTTTAAGAAAACTAAATAATGAGGAAACTCAAAGTCATCACTGGTTGGTTTCTTCAAGCTCTAAAAATAAAATTCAGTTTTCGATGTGGACTTTTTGGCAATTCACAAACTCAAATGGTACAGGAAGCGTGTTGTGATTAGAAACACTTAAGTATTTTTCAGAGACATGAGAATACTAAAGAACATGCGGCCTATACATTCCAATGGGTAACATTAAAGAAGGGAATAAAGCACGGAAAAACATTAGACCAAGAAAACTAAAGGCGAATTCTTGAATCTCTAAAACATTAGTACAATTTGTAGGAGAGATCAATTGATTTCATAAATTTCTTAGCCTCTCATAGTCTGGCGTTCAGAGATCAGAGACTCTCCCAAAACAGAGACGAAGACACTAAGAATTATGGAAACTTCATAGACTTATTTAAATTTATATCTAAATATGATCCAACGTTACGGGAACACACAAATCACATCAATAATAAAAAACTTGCACACCATTATCTAAGCAACAATATTCAAAATGACTTTATCACAATCATGTCTAATACAGTTACCAGCAGTGGCGGATTAAGCGGGTGTCGGACCTGGCGGCCGCAAGCTTGATGAGTACAAAGGCCAGGGACAAATTAACCACGCCACCTTGTAACAAGAAATGAAAAGAAAACAAAGATACAATGAAACCCCCGCTAGAAATTTATCGAGATGCAAGAGAAATCCTAATGTAGAAAACTTTTGAAAATATTTTTAACAATACCGATATCGAACTCATCGGGTGAATGATCTTTTTTTAGTTTTAAAAGTGGTTAAAAACACTTTAAGAAGTACTATGGGGGAAAAGAGAAATTGAACAATATGGCCATATTATATACAGAATAAAATGTTTTTGACAAAATAGATATGGTAAAAATAATGGATGAATTTGCCAAATTTATATAAATCAAACTATATAGCAAAACTTTAAGCTCTTTAGTAAGGTTTTTAATTTTTTTTATATACAGTTAAGATTTTTCTTCAGCCGATGAGTTTTATTATATCACTACATTTTATTTTGAGAATTTAAAGTAAATGACTCTCCATTATTTTAGTTTTTCGACTCTTATAAGCCCATGGGCCTCAAACGTTTTACCACCAGGGTCCTCCAACTACCTTAATCCGCCTCTGGTTACTAGTGTAGTGATTGGTTGGATAAAAAGAGGCAAAATATTATTGTTTTTTACTCGACTGCACAAGAAACTGTAGTAGAATTGAACAAATGTCGGTCAGCTTAAGATATTGTAATACAACACAACTGGAAGTATAGAAGAAAATTTTATCGGATTTCTTACTATCACTAAAACGATTGGAGAATATTTGACCAATGCAATACTGGGAGAGCTAGAAAAAGATGGCTTGGATATTCAGAACTGTTGTGGACAAGAATACGACAATGGTTTAAATATTGTAGGCACATATAGTGGAGTTATCAAGTGGAGTGGAAAACTCAAATATTAAATATAAATCTCAGGGCAGTTTTCACACCTTGCGGTTGTCATAGTTGGAATCTAATTGGTAGACGCAGCTAATTTGTCAGTGGCAACAAAAACATTTTTCGGTTTTGAACAGACGATTTTTTGCTATTTTCAATTTCCAGCAAACGCTGGAAAATTATCAAAGATAAATTAAAGCTTACTATTCAGCCTTTATCAGACACAATGTGGGAAAGCAGAATCGAGGCGATGATGGCCGTATTATTACAATTTGATGATGTTGTTGAATGCATAGAAAACTTAAAAACCAAACGGAACAATCTGACACACTCAAAGATTGCGATTCCGTTTTAAACGAATTGTTTAGTTTGGAATTTATAGTATCATTAGATGTATGGTATAAGGTATTAACGCGTGTCAATACCATAAGCAAATTATGGTAATCTGTACAAGAGTAATGCATAAATGAGCTTGAACAACTGCGTACATTTTGTAGCTGGATCAAAGAGTATCGACAAACTGGATTCGGAAAATGGTTGTCTGACGCTCGTAAGTTTATTAAGAAAAACAATTAAGATTTGTGGCAAAAGATTTTTAAAAAATAAAAGGGTGGCCAAAAACAAAAGAATGTCTGATTATGAAGGCGGTGATCAACCTATAGTCTGTCAAAAACCAGAATCAGACTTTTTTAATATCATAATTGATTCTATGATAATATGGATTCAAGATTTATGTCTTTAAATCAATATTTTGAATATATTGGTTTTCTCTCTGACTTAAACAAGTTAAAAAATATTCCAAAGAGCAAATACTGAAAAACTGTCAAGATTTACAAACAGTCCTACAAGTATGCGAGAGCAGTGACTTCCAACCTTACTAAATACATGAAGAATTCCAAAATATGATCCCAAATTTACTCAACACCGTTACAGATGTGAAACATCTGCTCCAATATGTCAGAGAATGATTTGAAAGAAATTTTCCCAAATATTTACATTGCCATTCGAATTTTGTTAACAATACCTGTAAGTACCACTTCTGCTGAGAAAAGCTTTTCAAAATCAAAACTCAAAAAAAAAAAATTCTGTAAGAAATACAATGGGTTAGGAAAGACTTTCAGCTTTGGTAGTTTTATCTATTGAAGCAGATATATAGCATCCAAGATAAATTACGAACATATCATTAAGGATTTCAAACAAAACTAAAAGCAGAAAATTATGGTTTCTTTATTTTTTTATTATTATTGTTTAATGTGCCAAAAAATTGAGCAAAAAATTTGGTTTTTTATTTTATAAACCCTCTTCTTACACCATCCAGACGGCCTCACGAAATGTATCTTGCCCACATTAAGTTCAGGTCTCGCGCCGCCACTGAGCATTATTGCTGTGCTTGTGATTACCTCATCTCACAATTATAGTAGGCCAGTTCGCACACTAATGACAGCAGAAGTGATCGACCGAGCTTTATATTCGTTGGATATACACAACGCCCTCTACTCACGCACATTTGGGGACATACTTTCCTGTGTAAAATCGGTTTCCTGACGTATTTTTTAAGTTTTGAATCATTCTATAGATTTCTTATGATATCTGAATTATACAAAGATATTCGGAAATTTGCACTGACGTTTCACATATGTTTAACAACTGTCACAGAACGCAATTCTTCACCAATACTCTGGTCATATTGGATTCCATACAGATACGAGAATGTTCTTATAGATAAAAAGCTTGCCATGTAACAGAATACACTTAATATAAAATGGAATGCACGAAACTGAATAATGGGCTTATATTGATATTTATTAACGTCACTCTCGGAGGCCACACAAGGGCTATTTGCGACGGACCATGCAAATTTGAACCTCTGTTAAGTGACAAGGAAAATACTCGAGTTGGCACCCTTCTCCAAATTTTCTTGGCACGACCCAGAGAAGTTGATTGTTTATTAATAACGTCCTTCGTAGCAACGTGATGTAATGGATATCGTTATTTGAGTGACGATGACGATACCTGCGCTGGCCCTCCACTCTCAAACTTTCCACACCAACGTAAGGATTTTGATTCTAGACAGATTTAACGTGTTTCAGCCCCTTATTATGGCGGATCTTTAAAAACACCAAGACTCGAAAGAAACAATGTCGATCACGAGTTCACAGACCTGACCATTCAGCTACCACTCGGGGACACAGCAAACGCAATTGAGTGAATATTAACGTCGCACTAATCAGCTGCTCGAGGGCTTCTGGCGATGGACCTCGATAATTTTGAGTCATGGTCAAGTGATGAGGATAACACCTGAGCTGCCCCCCTCTCCTAACTTCCACACAACACCAACGGGAGGCGTTTGAGCCTCGACAGATTTAAAGTGTATCGCCCCCCCCCCACAGCGGGTCTTCAGCGGTAAAAGGCTTGAACTCGTGACAAGTCAGGCACGAATCCATGACCTTGACCACCAGCAAATGCGAGAGACTTATAATAAAATTCTTTTCTAAATTCTTGTTCGGATAACGGAACGGCTGGTTATATATATATTATATATAAGCCGAAATATATATAATTACTACAATTAATTTATGTGTAAGTCAAGAAAAACTTGTATACACACTGCTCGACCATTACGATATTACCGTACAACAATAAGTTCAGTCGTACGTCTGAAGCTTCGAAGGTCGTTCTGACTTCGAAGGTCAGAAGCAAATATGCTGCGATAAGTGCTATATCAGTCACTTGCTTATTTCAGCTACCTGTTGAATAGAAGTGAATTAGAAGGGCAAACACCCAATGCATTTTTAATAAAAAGGATACACTTTGAATCACGACCTTCCCCACCCCCTCTCTTTTTTTGCAGGTATTTCAGAAGTGCGCATGCGTTTACTTGACTCTTGAAATACCTAAAACGGGGTGAGGCAGAAAAATTCTGAAAAGTTACGTAACTTCAAAACAAATAAATGGTTAAAATAGCATTCAAATAAATTTTCAAAGCAATTTAAAATCGGATGTGTTTTCACAAAAGGACGATTTAAGTGATTGTCAAAAAATGTATGAATTCGCTTATTTTCGATACTGTCAATTGAAAGTGACAAATTTTGGTTCATTATCGTTGAATAGGCTTGAGGTTTTTACTTTTATAATAGTTTGATTCTAAAATGTCAAATACACTGCTGGCCATCAAAATTTAAGCCATAAAGGAAAGCAAATATAAAAAAAAAGATTTATTGCACGTAAACAGGTTCAATGATTAAATTTGCAAGCAGTTTAAGGGCTTATAGGGGTGCAAGATTAGTAGAAACAGCTGCCACCTTTGGTAGCTAAAACGGTTCTGCATGGAATCGATCTGGGCTTGGACGACAGAAATGGGAATTCACATTTCTCGCTTCAAGTTTGTGCCGCACTTCATCAACCGTACTAACAGGAAAGGAGTTGCGGGCCAGTCTCTTTGCAATCCATGATCAGATGTTTTTAATGGGTGACAGAACTGGAGACCGTGTAGGCTACGGCAAGAATCGAGCTCCCTGTGTATCGAGGAAGGCCAGAACACGACGTGCAACGTGTCGTCTTTCACCATCTTGTTGGAAGATGGCGTGTGGCGGGCCTTGAAGATATAGACAGCACTGGACACAAGATGCCCCAAACGTATCGATCTGCGTTCAAATTACCATCGATCCGAACTAGAGACGTACGTGTCGTGTACCCAATGGCTGCAACTAGGTCTCCTCGGAGCTCCAAACACGTAGCTATCAGAATACTGCATGCAGAACCAGGACTAATCTGAAAAGACGACATTGTGCCACTTCTGTATCCAGCTTTGTAGTTCTCTCTATGCTGGATTGTCAAAGGAAGCTGAAGTAATGGTCCTCGTGCTGACAGTCCATGCTGTTTCAAACGCCATCGTACCGTACGAGCGGATACTGAGCGAGCTGCAAACATGCTCGTTTCCTGACTAATGGTCAGTGATGTGGATGTACGGGTTTGTAGGGCCAACCTCACAATATGCCTGCCCTCTCAAGCGTTAGTCACGGGAGGGCGTGAATCCTGCATGCCGTTCAGTATGACCCTCAGCAACCCATTGATTCCAGATTCGAATGACAGTGGTTGGATTTCGACCAGAGCGAATGGCGTTATCACGAAACTATAATCCGCACTATCCATAAACAACAAACCTACCTCTATCTTATTCCTACATTTGGTGGTAAGCATTTCTTATTCGAGGCATAACGCAATATTCTGATCAAACTCAGACCTTACAAAGAGCTTCTCGAATGAAAAATCCACAACACAACTTTCATTTTATGCGGTGCTTCAGATGTCGTTTCCCCCTCCTGCGTCGTCTAAATGCGCTGAAATACTATCATTTGCATATTCCAACCTCTTCCTTTTATGTGATTTCGACGTTAGTCTGGTCATTTCTTCCTGGTGCAGTAATTTTAATGGCTAGCAGTGTATAACACAACCAAACGAATTTTTGTTATTCATTGAGCTATTTGCGAGAAAAAGGCGACAGAATTCTCTCCCTCCCCCCACTCACTGAAAAACAAATTTTTGGTTTTACAAAGTCAAAATTATGGAGGAAAACAATTTTTTTTCATATTATACTTCTATTTTAAAATTCTCATTTAGATTGTCAGATATATAGTTTGCCCTCCTATCTTCTTTTAATGTTGGCAGTGCCCTGAATTATAACTTGAATATGCAATGGAACTTAACTCAATGAGCATACATAATTAGTTTCAGAAGAGCTTACTCGCAATAGCATTCGTTAAGTAATACAATTTTTCCTATAAAATTAATGTAAAATATGATACGTTCCCTGCTGTAAATATACTCAAATTTTATTCACATTTTTTTTTATTATCATTTCGTGTACAGCGGAATGAAGCAATCTGGAATGCGAATTCGATTTGCAAAAAACAAAGATTTAAAAAATAAAAAGATGGAAAATAACTAGTTTAATATTTATAATACATACCCAATTTTTAGTAAGTTTTCTTCAAACATTTGCTTTTGACTGTGCTTCAAAATGTGACGAAAATGGGAGACAGTATTAGTTAAATGAATGTGTAGAGCGCTTAGCCACTGCTTTATATTAAGTTTATGCTTCTTAATGCAACCGTTTCCCATGCTCTCATCATTTCTTATTGCACCAGAGGATAGTGGCTTTGCTGTTGCCTCATCTTCAAATTCTCCTCCACAATTTCTTCCTATGAAACACGAACCATATATAGAAACTCTTCGAAAGTTAATGGTACCTACCCTTTAAAATCCTCTTGGCACTCCTAAGACATCCGATTGCCTAGTTGGTTGTAACATAATCTTTTTAAATTTTGGTCATTCCCTGTTTTCCCTCTTTCAATTTGACTGTTTTGTTGATTCTCGGTTTGACAGTGTCAAATGTCAGTCAAAAAGAGATTGCATATAATCCCTAATAATAAAAACATCCTACGCTTGCTTTGAATTGTTCCTTCATCACTTCTCATAGACAAGAGAAAAATAAGAGCCGTTATATACTCGTCAAGCATTCATATTCGTTATGCGAAGTTTTGCTCGTTAAGCCAATAATTTTTTCCCCTTAATCTGTTTCGTGCATGATACGCGATGCCCGTTAAACGAGGTACCACGTGCATATATATTCAATTTTTATCTGATAATTGCCCTTACGTTTGGCATTGAAAGTACATCTTGGGCAGTTTTAGGGTTTGCAGCCCCGGGATCCCGAAATCCCAGGATTAAAATAACTAATAACGGGATTTTATTTTTGTCAGTTATATTTTTAAATTTTTTCTCACCAAAATTTTCTAAAAATTTAATTCTTTGAAAATTTATATTTTGTTTATAAAATATGCACGTAGAATTTTTTGTGCAATTATAAGTGTTATAAGTAAAAAATATATATATATGTGCAGCTCTCATTTCTCGTACGGGAAAATGTCGCACAGATCTAAGTGGCTACACTTACACAAAATAAATAACACCACAAGAAAAGATTTTGTCACAGTTCCTTCAATTAAATGCCGTTATTTAATAGCGGACCTGTTTGAAAGACTTGAGACATTTCAAATCCCATTGCATTACTAACAGCTCATGCAACTGAATCTTCAATTTCAAATGAGGGAACACTTGAAAATGATTCATATTCTTATTCAATAACTGGATCAATTTATACACAAAAACCATCAAGTATAGCAGAACTAGATAAAGTTACCAAAGAGAGATATGCACCAATGCAGCCTATTAGATTTGAGACACTGGGCATTATATACAAAAAAAAGAAAAAAAACTCATGAAAATGGAGGGAGACCTACCTGAAAAGATCTTACTATTTAATGACGATAACACCTACTAGTATAGAATTTGAACGAGCATTTTCTTAAGCAGGACAATTTGTAACAAAAATAAGAATCCGTTTGAAAGATGAAACGCTGGACGAGCTGTGATTTTTAAAAGCTTATTTACAGAAACACAAGAAATGAAATTTTTTAATTTCATTGTATACTATTTTTTATTTGTTCCAATAAAATTAAACTTTCGAAATTGTTGAATTAAAATAAATCGATTTTTTAAAATTAGATTTTCAGTTTTTATTATGCAATTTCAACTATGCTAATGTGTAAGTAATTTTAATAAATAGTCCAATCGCGATTAAGAGTCCAATCCTAATCGCGAGACCAATCCCGGGATTGAAAATATAACCCAGGATTGCAATCCCTACGCAATTTGATGTGAATAACAAAATAAGATTCATACAAATAAAATTTTACCTTAAGTCAATAAATTATGAGATAAATTAATGCTTTTTAACTGATAAATGTAAGCGTGATACGTTTAGAATTAATATATTTTTCCTATTTTAATGAAAATTTATTATGGATACGTGTTCTTGTTTAATTAAATGCAGTTTTTACAGCCTTAAATACCTAGCACGTAAAAAGCACACGATTCTTTTTCGAAATTTCGGAGTGTTTTGATTAAGAGAATCCGAAACTATTGTTTTAGTTACAGTTAAAGGTACAAGAGGAGGCGTATGTTAAGAGTATTGTACTTGGTCATTATCTTGATAAAAAACGAAGTCGTTTTCAATACCCAAATTCTAGACGGATAATTTCAAACATTTTTAAATATTTAAATACAGCTCATAATTCCCAATATTATCAATAAATAACAAATCACCTAATACTGAAGCCGACATATACCCCATAAAGGAACGCATCCACTACATGTTTCATTGTTTCCAACTAAAAATTCTTGGGATTAAGTAACTCGTTTTTTCTTCATTTTATTACACGCCCTTTCGAACCAAAAATGTTGAATTTCTTCTGATCTGCAAATGAGACATCATTTGAATAAGTTTCAAATTTGTTCATCATGGATTTTGCAAAGGAAAGTCAAAACTTTCTATTTTTCGCACTTGCAAAAAATTTTCATCGAGCACAACGCTCGTGTAATACGGCTGATCTAAGTACTCTCCTCAAGCAGTTTCTTATAAAACTGAAATAAAAAATATTTCTGCTAATTCTGTAGGAACTTTTATAGCAATCAAACGTAGATTTTTGATAATTTTTTAATGCAAATCGCTGATCATGTTGAGTTAGCTTCATTGGACATCCTTTTCTTGGTGTTCTCTATTCTATTTTCTTCTTTAAAACACTTTATGACATACTACAACGTAGAATGAATATTTACTAATTTCGTAATGTTCCGAATTGATTTATCTTGATTGAAGTGAAAAATAATCGGTTTTCAGACACTTTTCATTGTTTTTTCAAGCCATTTATAGATAATTCAATAATAAAAGAATAGAATATTTTTAAAACAAGCAAAGATTTGCGCAAACGATTTTTTTTTACGTTGCCTCAGCACAGAAATGAAAAGAAACAGACGATATTTTTATTAGAAAAATTTATCCCATAATGTTTGGTGTACGATAACTTTTGTGACGCATTTTTCTTTCACCTTAGGGCATTTCAATTCTTTTTTTTAAAAAATTGAGTAACTATTTAAAAAACATTTAATTGGAAATCCCATGGAGAATATATAAAACGAAACTGCACTATATATTTGAATTTTAAACCTAGGCTAAACTAAGATGTCAACAACTTTTGCAAGTGTACGAACATTTTTTAGAGACACTGTACTTATACCCAGAATATACGAGAATGATGCTAGTTAATATGTTAAGAGTTTTAAATCATATGTCAACACAATCGTAAATATGTCAGCTTATTATGAAGAAAACAAAAGTTTAAAGCTATCTCAAAACCTTCAATGTCAAAACATAATTGCAGATGTTAGCAAAAAGTCAAAATACATAATTTCCAAGAAATGAAAAATTTTAGTAAGATATTAATATTACTTATGCATTTATAGCATTAGAATGGGTGTTTCATGTTAAAATGAATATATTCATTTGTGTAATCTAAACAAATATCTGTACAGAGAAGTGAAATGATACGACCTAAAAAATTTAGACATAAATGACAGAATGATACATATATGAATTATTTAGGATGTGCATATCAGAAAACTGCAAGGAATTTTGATGGAATGACTGAATCAAACATATTGAGGGTATTAATCACACTCCACATAAATTTCATTTAAAAATAACTCAATGAGCAACTTATAATAGAAATGATTTGTTATATAATTTCATTTCCAGAAGCATAACATTTCCCATTTATAATGTTAGAATGCATGCAGTCTTTATAAACACAAATTAGTTGTATATTGTGAAAGTTTAAATTAAATATATATCTCGAAACATATTCAATATATCCTTTAAGAAATATAAACACAAATTCAATCCTATCTGAAGCTCAAATAGAAGGGTAATAAATTATGACATAATACAAGTTAAAGTTTTAGAGATACCAGTTTTGATTTGCGTTTTAAAAATACCAACTATTTATTGATTTCAAAGCCACATTGACATGCTTTTTTGAAGTACATAATATTGAATTTACTACATAAAACTTAAAACTGAACACAAGATTCTCAAACTATTTAAGTTACAAACATGACGATAAATTTGCAACTTAACAGACACCACAGATACTGTTTTATATACAAATTACATAAATATATGTATGGATAAGTTTTTTTCCCAATACCGCCTCCAGCTTTCTCAAAATTCATTTAATATGCATCAAAAATAGTCAATGCTTGATAATGAAAAAAAAGGTGATTTAGTAATTTCAACAAAACATGTGTATAATACAGATATACACAGGTCGATTTATATACAGTATATTTTATCTTTTATCCATATAATTAACTTTAAGTATATGTGCAAAACTTTCTCCCATTATAATTAA